>VMBQ01010784.1:0-23746 GCA_007657795.1 Dreissena rostriformis | reverse complement strand
CTGTGCCAGATCAGCATTCGTAATTTGTTGAGCTGATGACGATTACTGAGCGGTGTGCCAACTTCACGCACCTGAAAAAAACAACTAATTAACGACGGAGTGTATGTAATCAATAAATGACATAGTTTGCCCATCGGGTTGACAGCACATAGGGAAGTCGTCTTGGTAAATTAATTAATAACTTGTTATAAGGCCGTACCATTAAATCGTTGTTTTTGTTAGCATAAGTCCACGCCATGGAATGGTTAATTTTGTAAATCAATGATTATCTTAATTTACACACTCATGCCCCAAATACTCGTTACGTTACATCGCGACTGAAATAAGATTAATTATTGTAACACAGTTTTCATCATTTTCCCATGCCTTACAATTAAGGCGCTATTATTGAGAGTTTAATCAATTAAAATATTTTGTTTAAATCATATGACGTATACATGCAAGTTATTAATCAATTTACCCAGACGACGCATCGATGCCTTACATGTAATGATGCAAAGTCTCCTTTTTTTCTTCTTTCGGAAAAAGCGAGATTGTTGTGCTTTCTACAATAAAAAGATAGAAAAAAACGATTCGTATATTTGTTAATATTTAGCTTGAATTATTGACGTTTCGAAGCACACGAAACTTCCTTTTAACTTCATTTAAACTTTAAAGCGAAAGGGTCGTCTCGCATTGGCCTGTGCGGACTGATAATGCCAATCGGACACTAGCGCTCAATGTTTCACTTTATTTATATCCGGTTAGGCACATCAATTAACTGATAAAATTATATCTCCTTAAATGGACATTTAGAACCTGTCTGGGGTTACACTATAACTGCTTTCGCTAAATCTTTTTTTTGGGGGTTTCAAACTATTCACACAACATTGAACATATAACAGACTATAGGTCAGTTATAAAGTACAGTTACATGCATTGACAATTGTAATAAACATTCATTCAAATCATGTGGATCAGTATGTATTAGCTTCTTTATAATTAATTTATATATATTAGTTATTCACAACTATATAAATAACCCGTTTTTTACATAAATTACATAGGACACTTCTTTAATTACAAATTCTTAAATCTTTTTTAATATATGAGCCACAGCCACGAAATTTACCACAGTTATTAACACTCATATGAGGTTGAGTCACCTGCAAGACCCATGATCAGCATAGAAGTTTCCATCTAGTTGATTGTTATTTACGCAAGTTACCGTTTTCTTAAGGATTAATTACAACTCCTCACAAAGCATTGCAAACCAATACAGATGTTCACCGCTTTAGAACGTGTAAAATGAACTCTATATAGTTACCGAATTAATCGATGTTTTATTTAGCTGCAATCGAGCAAAGAGTCATAATAATAGCCGATGGTAGTGCTGTCTATATTTGCAGTTTCAATTACCGGTTATGTTGTTCCCGTTTTTGTATGTTATATATATATATAATTGTGACATAGATTCCTGAAAAACATATCATTTTACTTAAGATAATGAGAGCTATAACTAGAAGGCAGTTTGCAGAATTTAACTGTACCTGTATGTCTTTTTTAAATGATTGTGTGGATTAAGAGGATTTCAAATTTTAACTCGGAAAATTATGATGCTTAATACGCTACTCAGTGTCGACTGTAATGTAACGAACCTTGCTTACAGTGTATGGTCAAATCCGCGTGTCAAAGCCAACGCGATGTTATATCTTACTATGATGTGTATTCAACCTTCTCGTAAACTTTTTCCGCCATTTCATCTTCTCACTCTAGTTATTTTAGAAAATATGAAAAGCCCTACATTAACGTTTCAATCTTACCTCGTATATTAACGATGTGTCATCCTTTATTCAGACTTTTGCATCGTGTTTTCACAACTTCGAGATTTTGCACATTTGCCCTTCTGATCAAAAGAGAGGAAGGGAATTCAAAACCTGATGCAAGGGTCAACTTTAACGATGCGAGATCATGCAAACTAGTCGCGTAATGTTGCATCCTTAAAAGTATCTTCAAGTTATATTGAACCAAGCTTCGAATCACATGCACTTTGAAATTTGAAGAAGCATTGAAATTTACATTTAGACGGATTGAAAGATTTCATAAAAACTGAAAATTTGATGAAATAATGACCAATTTGTTAGGCAATAACAAACATAAAAATATTGGTTGGTCTATTAAAGAACAGCTTATCTCATTTCTAAACTATTGTTTCTTTTCTCATTACGCTATTTTTTTTGAAGAAATTTATCAATAAATATCGCAGAATAAAAATTCATCTAACACTAAGAAATGCATTGATATCATAATTATAGCTGTTCATAAAATGTTGAAAACACGTTTACAGATTTACGGCTATTTAAAGGTTTTGATTGGTTTCCTTGTATGTAGTGTTTAATTGTTGCAGTTCGTTCGGGCTGCGGCACATGTCCTTTTGACATCTTTGTCCAGTTTTTGATATTAGTTTTCGAACGCTTATTTTGAAACACAAGATTCGCGAAAAAGTGCGTACAAAGTACGTTTAAACAGGAACTTTACTTCAATATTATATTCTAAGACCAGTATTGATGCTAAATATCTAAAAAGATGCCTACACTATCATCCTTTAAACGGTAATCCAATATTTACATTTTGGGGGGGTTTAGTTTCATAAGTTCCAACAACTGCTTATGCACTATTCTTTTTCTTTTCTTTCTACAAACCATAACATAAATGTTTCATTTTGCTAGGATACACGAGTGTAAAGAATACCTGTTTTATGTCTACGTTTGGGTGGTCGTTACAAAAAAAGGTGTTAACCTTCCAGACGAAGCGGGCGATGGTGCGTGTGCGCGTGCGTCTGTGTGTGTGTGTGTGTGTGTGTGTGAGTGCGTGTGTGAACAACACCGATCCCAACTGCTCGAAACGTGTGTGCGTGTGCAGAACTGGATTCAGCACACTCGGAGAAATGTGCACAGCAAGTAGTCCAAGATTACGTCATCTTTTGTGTATCACTTAGAAGTATTTCGTTGATATTTTTCCCAAAATACATGGTAGATTCATAAGTTTGAAAAAAAAACAACAACATATTCACAACTATATTGTTGCTTTTAAAACGAATTCTTAATCAAATTTCCTTGCTTAATAACATGAACCACGAAAGGGAACAATATTATGACAAAAAAAATCTTAAAAAGAGTTAACACTTTTCAACAGCCGGCCAGCTAAATTGTTTGTGTTCTGTTCTCATGATGAACATGTTAGCCAGAGACTTTACTGCCGTGTATGTAAGTATGGTATGTGTATGCAACGCAGGAACCTGTGACGTCAACAAAATATGCATACAATGCNAACTAAAATGTAGAAATAAATAGATAATGTAATTTGTAGTTCGTTGGTTATGCTCACAAGTAAACAAGCCAATTAAATATGCCTTGGTAAGACAGCTGAAGGGGCTGCGCTCCACCAGGCTATGCTGTACTTGCATAGACAACATGTTATGGTTGACTTCTTGTACACAGTTTCGCAGAAAATTATAAAAAATGTGATATGCTCGACCAAACATAAATTCAATCTATTGAATAAGCAGGACTTAATCATTTAACAAATAATCAATCAGCTTCAGCTCACATGTTAGCCAGATACTTTCCTGCCGTGTATGTAAATATGGTATGTGTATGCAACGCAGGAACCTGTGACGTCAACAAAATATGCATACAATGCGAGGAACGACATTGTTTTATTGATATGGCACGATATTTATATCTACGCATACCTAAGGTATAGCCCGACAAACACCATTGGCAGTCAATGGGCTTTAGAACATAATATTCAAAATTCCTTGTTAACTAAAATGCTTAACCAAAGCCTTCGTACCACTATTAGTGTTTTGGTTGAAAACGTGCATATTATCATTTTAGCATTGAAACGGATGTTCTATTCGACAACAATTTAATTCTTTATTGTTTTTTACGTAGATGAAATTTGGAAGGCATCTGCGCCACGTCATGTCCTAATTAGAGAAACGTTGTCTGCACGAGCGGGGATTACTGAACGCAGCGACATGTGCACCCATAGTAATAATGCGGGATATATTGAATATTATGGCTGTCAAACGTACATCAAAAGGCCTTTTTATCAATAAGCTTACGTCATACATTTTTTTTTGTATTAAAAAAGGTCGTTTATTGTGCAAATACCAAACCGTTAAGAATATGTTTAACATTTTATTTTTTTTATTTTAATGCGGCAAATCTATAACCTACACTTGAACAACATTGTTTCACACGGTGCTATTGGTGGCGTCTGCATCAATGGCAGGTGTCCAGCTGACAAAAACGCCGTCTGCCTGCACAACAACTGGTATGTCTGGGCGATGTCTCGTACAGAGGACAAGTGTATTAGTTTACATGATTCCGTTCGTATCAAACTATTACAACAGACATCAAAACTGGATCTGATCGATGAAAACAATCAAACTCTGCAATCCGAATCTCGAAAACTTTGGAACAACCCATCTTATATCTCGGTCTAAACAATTCTGATCCGTTGTTCATACCTATGATAGTTTCTTTCCAATAAAAACGGTTGATATGGTACGTGATTTGGAAAGTAATTGAAATAGGTCAGCGTTGTTTGCACCCAAGATAAGTATGTGTTTTCTCTCTAAAATCTAGCCCTTGACGGTGTAAGTCTGCTGTTCCTGCCACACGCCTTAGGCATACGTGATTTCACTGCGTTTGGTGGCCTATTCGATTATATTTAAAGCGTTCATCCCGTACATGTTAATTGACTCCCTTAGATTTTTAATTTGTTTAAACTGTTTAGTCAAGGAAAGCCAAACTAGTATCGTTTAATTAAATGGCAATGCACGACACAATCCTTGACGTTAGATGAGTTAGGTAATTATACAATTACCAAAATGCTATAGTTTTGGCGCTTATGAAAGTAATACATATGTAACATATATATAATTGTCTACACATTATCTGAACATTATTGTTTCGACTCGACACTTTAATATACTGTGAATGTATTCATAACTTATTTAACTGTTTACATATTGCAGCGATTTTGCAGTATGTATTTCGATTGTACACTTCTATATATATAGAGAGGGTATAAGGATGATAACAATATTTTTATACCAATTTTAGAAGTAGCAGAAGCAAATTTTATAATCGATATACATACTGCAAAATTATATATCTCCTGACCAGGAGCTACCCTATCCGCTCTGATCAGGAGCTACCCTATCTGCTCTGATCAGGAGCTATCCTTTCCCCTCTGATCAGGAGCTACCCTATCCGCTCTGATCAAGAGCTATTCTTTCCGCTCTCATCAGGAACTACCCTATCCGCTCTGATCAGGAGCTACCCTATCCGCTCTCATCAGGAACTACCCTATCCGCTCTGATCAGGAGCTACCCTATCCGCTCTGATCAGGAGCTACCCTATCCGCTCTGATCAGGAGCTACCCTATCCGCTCTGATCAGGAGCTACCCTATCCGCTCTGATCAGGAGCTACCCTATCCGCTCTGATCAGGAGCTACCCTATCCGCTCTGATCAGGAGCTACCCTATCCGCTCTGATCAGGAGCTACCCTATCCGCTCTGATCAGGAGCTACCCTATCCGCTCTGATCAGGAGCTACCCTATCCGCTCTGATCAGGACCTACCCTATCCGCTCTGATCAGGACCTATCCTATCCGCTCTGATCAGGACCTATCCTATCCGCTCTAATCAGGACCTATCCTATCCGCTCTCATCAGGACCTATCCTATCCGCTCTGATCAGGACCTACCCTATCCGCTCTGATCAGGACCTATCCTATCCGCTCTGATCAGGACCTACCCTATCCGCTCTGATCAGGACCTATCCTATCCGCTCTGATCAGGACCTACCCTATCCGCTCTGATCAGGACCTATCCTATCCGCTCTGATCAGGACCTATCCTATCCGCTCTGATCAGGACCTATCCTATCCGCTCTGATCAGGACCTATCCTATCCGCTCTGATCAGGACCTATCCTATCCGCTCTGATCAGGACCTATCCTATCCGCTCTCATCAGGACCTATCCTATCCGCTCTGATCAGGACCTATCCTATCCGCTCTGATCAGGACCTATCCTATCCGCTCTGATCAGGACCTATCCTATCCGCTCTGATCAGGACCTATCCTATCCGCTCTGATCAGGACCTATCCTATCCGCTCTGATCAGGACCTATCCTATCCGCTCTGATCAGGACCTATCCTATCCGCTCTGATCAGGACCTATCCTATCCGCTCTGATCAGGACCTATCCTATCCGCTCTGATCAGGACCTATCCTATCCGCTCTGATCAGGACCTATCCTATCCGCTCTGATCAGGACCTATCCTATCCGCTCTGATCAGGACCTATCCTATCCGCTCTGATCAGGACCTATCCTATCCGCTCTGATCAGGACCTATCCTATCCGCTCTGATCAGGACCTATCCTATCCGCTCTGATCAGGACCTATCCTATCCGCTCTCATCAGGACCTACCCTATCCGCTCTTATCAGGACCTATCCTATCCGCTCTGATCAGGACCAACCCTATCCGCTCTGATCAGTACCAACCCTATCCGCTCTGATCAGGACCTATCCTATCCGCTCTGATCAGGACCTATCCTATCCGCTTTTATCAGGACCTACCCTATCCGCTCTTATCAGGACCTATCCTATCCGCTCTTATCAGGACCAACCCTATCCGCTCTTATCAGGACCAACCCTATCCGCTCTTATCAGGACCAACCCTATCCGCTCTTATCAGGACCAACCCTATCCGCTCTTATCAGGACCAACCCTATCCGCTCTTATCAGGACCAACCCTATCCGCTCTTATCAGGACCAACCCTATCCGCTCTTATCAGGACCAACCCTATCCGCTCTGATCAGGACCAACCCTATCCGCTCTGATCAGGACCAACCCTATCCGCTCTGATCAGTACCAACCCTATCCGCTCTTATCAGGACCTATCCTATCCGCTCTGATCAGGACCAACCCTATCCGCTCTGATCAGTACCAACCCTATCCGCTCTGATCAGTACCAACCCTATCCGCTCTTATCAGGACCTATCCTATCCGCTCTGATCAGGACCAACCCTATCCGCTCTGATCAGTACCAACCCTATCCGCTCTGATCAGGACCTATCCTATCCGCTTTGATCAGGACCTATCCTATCCACTCTGACCAGGACCTATCCTATCCGCTCTCATCAGGACCTACCCTTTCCTCTCTGATCAGGGGCTATCCTATCCGCTCTCATCAGGACCTACCCTATCCGCTCTGATCAGGGGCTATCATATCCGCTCTCATCAGGACCTATTCTGTCCGCTCTGACCAGGAGCTTCCCTATCCGCTCTGATCAGGAGCTACCCTCTCAGCGTTTTATATCATTGTGTTTTATTTTCTTCTGTATATGATAAGAACTTGTAATAAAAAATTTAATGAGAAAGATAGAATGTAGAAATTGTTAATATAATGTGTTGGAACCACAATATAATTAATGTGCATTATAGGTCTTGACAAATCAGTTTAAACGGCGTCCTGTCATTACTTCAATAATTACTATGATCGCATTCAATTAAAAGAATCGATTAATTTCAAACGGAAATGGAATGTTATTGATTTTAACTTGCGTCAATACTATCTTTCAACCAATAGTTACAAACGGAAATGTTATGTTTTTTTTTTATTTTAACTGACGTCATTACTATCTTTTTACCAATACTAACACTTCCTTTTACGTCACCAACGTATACCAAAAGATTGGAGTGGTGTGTTCAAAGCTATCATCCCATATCTTACGGCAAATTAATGTTCATCTTTCTAATAAATGGCAAAGATGTTACTCATACATGTTGATTAAATTAAAATGTTATGTTTTGCCAATAATATTGAAGCCCTGCATGGTAATTTAAAATTCAACAGTCCGATTGCAAGATTACATTTATTATTATTATTATTATTATTATTATTATTATTATTATTATTATTATTATTATTATTATTATTATTATTATAACTGTTATTGTTATTGTTGTTGTTGTTGTTGTTGTTGCTGTTGTTGTTGTTGTTGGTGGTGGTGGTGGTGATGTTGTTGTTGCTGTTGTTGTTGTTGCTGTTGTTGTTGTTGTTGTTATTTTCGCTTTTCCATTGTTATAAGCGCTTTGCAATTGTCATTAGCGCTTTTTATTGTAATAAGCGCTTTGCTATTGTATTAAACGCTTTGCTTTGTAATAAGTGCTTTGCTATTGTCATTTGCGCTTTGCTATTGTCATAAGCGCTTTGCTATCGTCATAAGCGCATTGCTATTGTCATTTGCGCTTTGCTATTGAAAATTGAAGAGCGAACTGTGTTAAATATATGCGAGGAATCTGTAAAAAAGAGTAAAAGGGTAAAACAGGGAAAGCTGTAAAAAAGAGGAGAAACGTATATAAAAAGGGTGTATAGAAATCTCTTAACATATGGAAATTACTCTGTAAAATAGAGGAGATAACTGTTAATTAAAGAGCAGGAAACTTTGTAAAAAAGATGAGAGAACTCTGTACAAAATGGGAGAGACTCTTAACAATAGAGAAAGTAAATCTTTAAAATAGAGGATTAACTCTGTAAAAATGGAGAAAACTGTGTAAAATAGAGGAGACAAGTCTGTAAAATAGTGGAGAAAAATCTGTGAAATACAGGAGAAAACTTTGTAAAATAGGTAAATGAACTATGTCATATAAGGGAGAGAAATCTGTAAAATAAGGTAGAGAACTATGTAAAATTGACGAGAAAACATTGTAAAATAGATTAAAAAACTCTTTAAAAATGGGTTAAAGAACTCTACAATATAGAGCAGATAATTATGTAATGTAGAAGAGAGAACTCTATAATACAAAGCAGATAATTATGTAAAATAGAGAAGAGCACTCTGTAAAAAGGGGCGAAAACTATGATTAATAGGGGAAATAACTATGTAATATAGAGGAGAGAACTCTAGAATATAGAGCAGATAATTCTTTAAAATATAGTAGATAATTCTGTAAAATAGAGAAGACAACTCAGTAAAAAAGGGGCGAGAAATCTGTAAAATAGAGGAGAGAAGTCTTTAAAATAGAGAAAAAAAACTCTGTCAATTGGGGGAAAGAATCCTGTAGAATAGGGGAGAGAAATCTGTAAAATAGAGGAGAGAACTCTTTAAAATAGAGGAGAAAACTATGTTAAATAGGGAAAATAACTTTGCAAAATTGGGGTGATAACTCTGTAAAATATGGGAAATGACTTTGTTATATAGAGGAGAGAATTCTGTAAAATAGAGTAGAGAAATCTGTAAAATAGTGGAGAGAACTCTATAAAAAAGGGAAGACAACTATATCAAATAGAGGAGTGAACTTTGTAAAATAGGGGAAATAACTTTGTAATATAGACGAGAGGACTCTATAATAAAGAGGAGTGAAATTTGTTAAATATTAGAGTAACATCGGTAAAATAAAGGAGAGAAGTCTGTAAAAGAAAGAACAAAACTCTGTAAAATAGGGAAAATAACTCTGTAATATAGAAAATAGAACGCTATTAAATAGAGCAGATAATTTTGTAAAAAAGAGAAGGGAACTCTGTAAAAAAGAGGAGAGAACTATGTAAAATAGAAAAGAAAACTCTGTAAAATAGAGGAAAGAACTCTGTAAAATAGGGGGAATGAGCTCTCTTAAATAGAGGCGAATAATAGCGGAAATAACTCAGTAATGTAGAGCAGAGAACTGTATAATATAGAGCAGATAGTTCTGTAAAATACAGTTGAGAACTCTATTCAATGTAGGAAAGACATTTGTAAAAAAGAGGAGATAACTCTGTAAATGAGAGGAAAATCTCTGCAAAATTGGGTAGATCACGCTGCAAAATAGGAAAAATAATTATGTAATATAGAGAAGAGAACTGTATAATATTGAGCAGACAATTATGTTAAAAGAGTAGAGAACTCTGTAAAATAGAGGAGAAAACTATATAAAATACGGGAGGTAACCTCTATAACATTGGGGAGATAACTCTGTAAATAGGGAAAATAACTCCGTAAAAGAGAAAACAATCTGTAAAATAGAGTAAATAACTAAAGTGAATAACTAGAGTAAATAGAGTAATCATATAAATAATTATGTTATATAGAGGAGAGAATTATTTAATTTAGAGCAGATAATTCTGTAAAAAGTGGAGAGCAGTCTGTAAAATAAGAAGAAAACTCGGTAAAAATATGTAAAATATGGGAAATAGCTCTGTAATATATAGTAGCGACCTCTATAATATAGAGCTGATAATTCTGTAAAATAGAATAGAGAATTATGTAAAATAGAGATGACAGCTCTGTAAAATAGTAAGTGAAGTCTGTAAAATAGGGGAGAGAAATCTGTAAAATAGAGGAGAGAACTCTTTTAAATAGAGAAGAAAAATATGTAAATTTGGGGGAGAGAACTGTGTAAAATAGGGGAGAGAAATATGTATAATAGAGGAGATAACTACAAATAGCCATGTACCACATTGGACAGGCTGAACAGTTATTGACAAAATTAATATTTCTGAGCCTAACGCGTTAAGAACGTGTGACCTTAGGGTTAGTAGCCAAGTAGCTTACCATTGTACCATCTATATATGACATGCATAACAAACAACAATCAAATGTTAAGTTTTATTGAAAAAAATATGTTAATTAGGGGGAGATAACTCTGTAAAATAGGAGAGAGAAATCTGAAAAATAGGTGAGATAAATCTGTAAAATTGAGGAGAAAACTCTGTAAACTAGGGGGAGAGAACCCTGTAAAATATACAAAAAATAGCCGTGTAACAGATTGGACTGGCTGAACAAATATTGACACACAACAATAATTTTGAGCCTAACGCGTTAAGAACGTGTGACCTAAGGGTTAGTAGCCAGGTAGCTTACCATTGTACCATCTATACAGGACATGCATACAAAACAACAATCAAATGTAGTAGTGGTAGGAGCAGCTGTGGTAGTGGAAGAAGCAGCAGTTGTAGTTGTAGGAGCAGCTGTGGTAGTGGTAGGAGCAGCAGTTGTAGTGGTAGAAGCAGCATTTGTAGTTGTAGGAGCAGCTGTGGTTGTGGTATGAGCAGCAGTTGTAGTTGTAGGAGCAGCAGATGTAGTGGTAGTAGCAGCAGTAGTAGTGGTAGGAGCAGCTGTGGTAGTGGTAGTAGCAGCAGTAGTAGTGGAAGGTGCAGCAGTGGTTGTGGTTGTAGCAGCAATTGAAGTGGTAGGAGCAGCAGTTGTAGTGGTAGGAGCAGTAGTTGTAGTGGTAGGAGCAGCAATTGTAGTGATAGGAACATCAGTTGTAGTGGAAGGAGCAGCAGTTGTAGTGGTACTAACAGCAGTTGTGGTGGCAGGAGCAGCAGTTGTTGTGGTAGCAGCAGCAGTTGTAGTGAGTTGAAGTGGTAGGAGCAGCAGTTGAAGTGGTAGGAGCAGCTATTATAGTGGTAGTAGCAGAAGTTGTAGTGGTAGGAGCAGAAGTTGTAGTGGTAGAAGCTGCAGTTGTAGTTGTAGGAGCAGCAGTTGTGGTAGTAGCAGCTGTTGTAGTGGTATGAGCAGATGTTGTAGTGGTAGAAGCGGCAGTTGTAGTGGTAGGAGAAGCAGTTGTCGTGGTAGGAGCAGCTGTTGTAGTGGTAGAAGCAGCAGTTGTAGTGGAAGGAGCAGCAGTTGTAGTTGTAGTAGCTGCAGTTGTAGTGGTAGGAGTAGCTGTTGTAGTGGTAGAAGTAGCAGTTGTAGCGGTAGGAACAGCAGTTGTAGTGGAAGAAGCAGCAATTGAAGTGGTAGGAGCAGCTGTTGTAGTGGTAGGAGCAGCAGTTNACCATCAAAAGAACATAAAATGAATATAATTATAACACGATACTTTATTCCGTACGAACACGGCCATTTTGAACGACCAATCGCTTATGTTTTGGAGGTTTTGTACCAAATCTGAACTTCTTTATGATGATGAATTTTCCGCGAAAATATTATTTGTAAATACCGCACGTTCCATCGAGAAGCGTTTTGATTGTTCGGTTATGAAATTTGAATTCGCTCGCCCACCGTTATTTACTGCCGTTAAAAGCAAGGTTATCTATCCCAGAGGCTGATCCCGTACCAAATGGTAAAACGGTAATACCACCGGACTGTCCGAACAGCATAATTCCGTTAACACAAGGCCTCTTGAACAATATACCCCGAGTCGTATCGGGTGTCCGTAACAATAACATGTTCGTCAAAATTCAATTTTCTTTCATCATCACATGCCAACATATATTTATTATTTGAGTTGTAATGCCATTCATAATTTATGTTGTATACTAAATGTAAAGCTTTGACGAATGTTGTGTAAAGATACATGCTGCTTCGGCTCAGGTATATATGCTTCTCTGTTAGTTTCAGTAAAACAAATGGAAAACACTATGACTGCAATCGCTAGGGCTATGCTGAATCCGGTTATAAAAAAAAATAACTTATGAAAAGTTAACAAATAATGTTAACCCATTTATGCCTAGTGGACTCTCCCATCCTTNACATTCATGTGTACGGCCAATCTACCCATACCTCTAATTCAAGTAGGGCAGTTGTAAATTACTGGCATAAGCATATGCACTAAGTACTGGTAAAACCAACTGACTCAGGGAAACTGTTGATTACCTGATCGTCGCGATGCGACTGAAATACTGTTGAAAACGGGGAAAATCCAGCCACTACAAAAACAAAACAAGGCGATGCTGGTCCTAACTTGTACACTTCTCTACTGTAGTCGTTTTTTAACAAGTCACGTATTGGTATTATATAAAAGAGTTGCGTGTATACCTGTTCTATTGATGTTGGCAAGGCGGTACTGCTCACACGTTGCACAGCATTGCTCCCTCCAGTAGTCTTGGTAGCAGTTGTAGGAGGTCGCTGCGCTCCCGACTTTGGCGGCACAGGTGGTTACCGAGGTACCAGGAAGGTTACCAGGGGTGTCGCCGAAAACGCATGTCTCTGAACAAATGGTTATGGTTATCTATCATATAAGCATTTATAATATAGGTTCACGTATTACTTGATAAATCGATAAGTGCATATTGAAATTAGTTCGGAAAAAAATGTAAAGAAACATAAAACATAAGTTCGCTTTGTTAGTTCAATTCTTCACACCTCAATTCATTATTTTGTCCATTTACATATTTTATAACGAATATACAATAGACATGGACTATGCGTAGCTGTTTTGAGTATTGACAAATTGTCTTTCTATCGTAAGCTGCACTGAATAGTGAATTACCGTCTGTAACCGACGGGCCTGATGATGATGCCACACACTGTCCGGCCTTGCATATCTAGAAAATAGTATGACATGGAAGATAGAATGGTTTTCAAAGTCATAAATCTGTGAAACACTGCAACGTACCAATATTTATGTACTTATAATTTCAGTTAAAGTAACATCTTTTTCTGCTTTGAACCGTGTCAAAATAATTAAATTGTATTATATATATTTGTACCTAATCACGCAACACATACAGCATATAACATACAAATACTTGAATCGATGCCTTACTTTCCCGTTCCCACATGTGGTTCCGTCCCAGGCCAAATAGAAGTTATATTGGCTTGATCCAGGAATAATACAGGCCAACACAGTGCAGATGCTGCTATAATTATAGTTGTAATAGCCCTGAAACAAAACGAATCGCACACAATAAGTATCTTATCACGCTTACCGTGAAATAAGTACGATGTTTAAACGACAAACAGTATGTTTACCTGAGACCAGACAAAATATGCCCGATAAAAGTAAAATTCTCTGAACAATCATCAGAAGGGGCGATTTTGGGAAATTTTATTTGAAGGAATATTTATGAAAGGTGTTTCACAGTGGATACAGAACATCTGAAGCCGACATGCATGAATATTTACCCGGTAAAGGGCAGAACCAGCACCCTGGAGATACTGGCACTGGGTGTCCGGGGGATAAACCTGACCGGCAAGGTCACTCAGATATGGGTCAATGTCAGATGTGTTGTAGTTAGCCGTACGAGTAGACAGGCAGTTGTTATTGTTACTTAAAAAATGGAAACATAATCTTATAATTTACCATAACCAAATAAACAACAAATATTGATTTAATACATAATAATACATGTATTATGAATTTCAATTGCGTTTACATAATATATTGTTTATTAAATGCAATTTATTTCCAATGGGAGAGCGTACCTTTTCAGTGTCGCTATATATCCTGTAAAGTAAATGATCGAGCAACTCGAAAACAAAAACTGGTTGCGCGTTGCTGTTGCATCTTGGCCAACATACGTGGACGGTGACATGATGAACTTGTTATCCGCGCATGTGTTACCTGATGTGTTATCGTGCTGTGCATTCAGACTGGAAGTATAAGCAATTCAAACTTATTCAAAAACACACACTTGTTTTATTATCAATCCACAAAGAGTAATTATAAGCTCGATTTAAAACCACTGCGAATTAGCAATTTGGTAACATTTTGCTGATTAGCTTATTGTTTGTGATGATTGTGTTTACCAGGCTAATACAGCAGATGGTTACGCCACAAAAAAAAACTAGTATATTAGTACAATGCTAATAGGCGCACTGTGTTTACATACACTATCTAAACTCTTGTTCTGATAACCCAACTGTGTGTACAACTGCTTACAGAACAAATTGGTCGCTGTCGTTGCTGACGGAACCCACTTTTTGAACAACTGCTTCCAGACCTAATTTTTACAATACGAACAAACACTGTAAACACTAAGTTTGATGGGCCAAATGTTTATAAAACTACTACCCTAATTTGTACACTTATGCCGAGTAGCCCACTTTTTAAATAAATGCTGTCAGAGACAATGTTTACACTTATGCTGAATGACCCACTTTTTATAAGCTGCTTATTATCGCACTGATTGTACAACTGCTGACATGCCAAACTTTTTCAAAGAAAAGCCACTGTTTGTAAAACTTTAGACTTACCCAATGTTAACACTTATATTTACAAGCCTACTGCTTTTACAACTGATTACAGACCCAACGTTTACAATACGCTGATTAGCCCACTGTTTGAATCGCTATTGATTGACCCTATGTTAACAATTATACTAAAATGGAATATATTTGAGCTACATCTTATTTATGTCATATTTGACGTATTTGATAATTCCTATGTTCACACTGAAACTGGAAACATGTTAATGTCTGATCATTTTGTTTTCGAGTGAAATCTCCAAATGTCAATTTCTTATTGCAATCCTTTTAGCCATTAGGATTATAAGCCCCGTTCTTATGCCAGCGCTATTGTTTATGCGCCCCTCTTGTACTTCTATAGATAACGCTCATTTTTGTATAAACCACTGATGACAACCCCTTTAATGGCACTGCGTAATAACCATGCTTACAATACTGCTGTCCAATATTAATGCGACATCTGATAAACACGTGCTTAACATTCATGATTATAATTACTCAGAACAAAATGGGTGAAACTGATTTTGTTCAAACTTCTGGTGAGTAACCGCATGTTTGTATATAATATCAGTCCGATAATCAAACGCATATGTAATTATGTTCAATACACATGGTAAAAGTAATTTTTAAACGTCCTATGTTAACACATGTGTATACTTATACTGGCAAACCTAATGCACTTGAGGATTATCATTATAAACCATTATCGATAAGCCTTGTGTGTGTTTTGTTTGTCTGGACTTCATCTTCTGATAGGCTGCAGGATTTCATAACTAGAGACCTTTGTTTGCACCGCGGTTGATAACTTATAAAGCCAATGCTTACATCACAGCTAAAACGTATCATACGCAACGCATCTTTGCCATTATTGATATACTAGTTTGTCATGTGTACGTTACTTTAGCACCTGCCAATCACTCACGTCATTAACGGTATATGTGCCATGTACCGCACATAACAATCTAGTGACTTATATACATTAGTACCATGTGTAGTTTTTTAAAAGCTTTCGCTCAACATACTTGTGCCCCAGTTCATGAGCAGCAATTGTTGCAATGCTGGCATCAAAGTGGTCATCGACGATGGAGTATCGATAACTATCACATGCTCCGGGCGTGTATGCGAGTCCTGAGAGAAAATACAGGAGTTTAAACGGAATAACATTACAACCAATACATGTTAATAAAACACGTATCCCCCCTTCGATCAACTTGCAGCAAAGTCGCCCCTGTGACCGGGATTGTCTTGATTTTAAAATCATAAAGGGCAATCTTTTATCTATAATAACCAGGATACTAATACTAATAAAACCCGAAGCATTCTCTGAATATTGTGTGGATGTTTTTATGTTAATAGACCATGTTACCTTGATATTTGACCTGTTCATCTCAAAATCATTAGGCATATTTCTTTCCTCCCAGGTAACCAGCATACCAATTTAGATTATCATAAGAAAATAAGATTTCTATATGGCGGAGACCTATTTCATAACAAAATGCACATCTGGCCTTGAACTTTGACCTAATGACATCAAACGTATAAGGCGTTTCCTTTCAAGGAACCACTGAAACAAATTGTCTGTATGTAGATCAAAGCTTAAGATATTGTGACTCCTGTTACCTTGACATTTGACATTTTGACTTTTACATAAAGATTTATCTTTGTTTTCTCCCGAGTAACCCAGCATACCCAGTAAAAGGTTCATAGGTTAAAGCTTGCTCTAGAGATCATTCATAAACATATTTCTGGATACATCTCATCTGGCCTTGACCTGCAAATGAAAATATATCTTCTTTTCCTTGCATGTAACCACTATACCAAATGACATGGTCCTATATCAAAGCGTTCTAAAAATGCAGTGCCGACACAAATTTTCTCTTGCACGATTAAGTTACCTAGACCATTTAACCTGGTGACCAATAAATCAATGGGCGTCTTATCTTTCTCTCAGGTAACCTTTTAACTTATATGCATTATCGTATGATAATGAAGCATACTCGAGATGTTGTGCTGAAACGAATTTACCGAGGCAGACCCCTGAGACCGTGACCTTGACATGTAATTCTCAAAATCGATCGGCGTTTTTGTCTTCATCCAAGTAAACAATTCAATATCAATTTGCATGGTTGTATTTTAAAGCGTTCTCTGTGAAACGAATGGTCCGACAGACCGACCTACCGACCGGTGCAAAGGAATATGAAGGGGGACGGGGGTAAAATAATGGAAACTTGTATATTATCTGCCTGTAAATCGTTTTAGATATTAAACGATCTGAAACACATAATTTAGAAATAAATATCAGAAGAACAAAAAAGAGTTAATCAAACTTAACACTTATCTACCCATTTTAGTAACACAAATATCGGTCTAAAGCAAACAACTGTCTTTGCGTTATCCTAAATACTCTGCGACCATGCAAGAAATAACAAAAGATCACACTGAAGTGTAAAATTATTTTGCGATTTTGAAATAGCCATTTTTTCATAAGTGCATGTAGTAATCTAGAGCGTTTGCAGCAACAAGGAGTAATATCGGATTATAGAAGTGTCAAAATGGTGTGTTGATAATTTTTTTATCAAAGCAGACTTACCTGCTGTACTCCCGTCAAAAACTCCGCTTTCAACTCTTCCCATGTCGTAACTTAAAATATTAAGAAATCATTTCACATAAAAAGCGCCCGAGATCAACATTATCGTTGAAACAGACACGGTAGGCAAATGTAGAGATACAAAGCGTTTGGCTAACATTTTATTTCGAATATGTACAGATACCAAGTGTTTGGTTAACCTTTTATTTCGAATATTTCCACAAACTCCACACGGATAATTATATTCAGAGACAGGGAATACTATGAAATCAAACGCAGGATAATAATATAACTTGCTATAACGTAAAAGAACACGTACTTTGAAAACATCATTGCATGGTCATAACTGTACATGGTAGCAAGGTTTGTATTTGCCCAGTCCCTGAATTTGCCAAGCACGGTATCAGCGATATATGTTTTCCGTCCGTTAAGTTGGAACGAGAATAAATTGTTCTCGACGAACGGTGCAGCTGCACTCGTCTGCAAATGAGAAATAAATAAATATGTTTATTTGAGCCTTATAAACATAGAATAATATCATTTCGACATACAACATGCACAGTTAAAGCTGCCTATGCCCATTTACAAAATGAAAAATAAGAGATTAGGTGTACATTCAATAACTGCTTAATCAAACTGTAAGAAAGCGACATACACTTATAAATATAACTAACAAACATAAAACAATGAAACGATCTAGATCCTGAGATACGTAGTCCATAATTCTACCAACCGAGCAAGCAAATGTTTATAAACCTTATGTTTGGCGTTCAACCGTGCTGTATGAAATAAAAGAGTCGATGTAATAGGCACTTTGTTGTTCAAAAAATAAAAAGAAATATGTACAAAAGTATCACAATACCACGGTAGTTCAATTCTCTTTTTCTAAATCTAAGACAATTGAATACTGGACATGTTATGGAGCTTTGTATTTTAAGGGAACCAATCCTTAACGGGCAATTTACTTTATTGTAGTTCTAAAATATGCTTATAGTATTTTCAATAGCGAACATGACCAGGGCGGATTACGTATCACAATTAACCAGTCGCACCGCAACAACAGACTTCCATAGTTTTAAGCAAAAATGAGGCATGATAAAGATGTGTATATTTTAGCCTCGCTCTTAGAAAAGGGTTTTAAATGTTCGTGCGTATAGTGTCGTCCTAGATTAGCCTGTGCAGTCCGCGCAGGCTAAACAGGAACGACACTTCTCGCGTTTATGATATTTTTCGTTTAAAGAAAGTCTCTTCTTAGCAAAAATCCAGTTTAGGCGGAAAGTGTCGTCCCTGATTAGCCTGTGCGGACTGCACAGGCCTAGTATCTGGAACGACACTAAACGCCCTTGTATTAAACTCCCTTTTCACTGAGCGATGTTCATTTGTAAAATGCATTGATTAACGAAACGCCTTTGATGGATGTGAAACTGTCGTTGTCATCGAGGCAGGCAGATATGACGCTTTTTCTAATTCAAAATGTAATGATGTTTGGAAACAATCATATAAAGCCACGGGATACGGTTGTGCTCATTGTAATGCCCTATCTGTAGCTTTATCTAATAACTTGAAACCTACGTAAATCAGTTATATGAAGATGAACGCCCTGTCGACTTTGTATCAAACTAATATTTCCCCTTGCAATGAGTCACATAAAGTAAAATATCCGATTGTTAGTAATAGGATTTCTTCATTTTCATGTAAAGCCCCTCGATCGAATGACATTGCTATTTTTGTTGTTTACGCCTTCAAAACTATTATCAAAATAAAGCATTCCCTACCTGAATGAACTACAATAATAATTGCGCAATCATTTGCATGTACTTCATTTTTTAAACGGGTTGAGTAGTGTATGGAAATTGTGTTTATTTCTTTAAAATTATCTGTTAAACACTTATTACTATATAACGAAGTAAGAAAACGATTGATCCCCCAATAACATGCTTGGGGATTGAAAGAAAGAGCTTTCAATAGACATGCTTAATGATAGATCTTTGATGTCAATCGGACAACACCGACAAATGAAAACAAGACTGAAGGTTATTTTTTTTTTTTCAGTTTATAAACTGTTATCAACCACAAACATTTTATTTATTTATTCGGGCCTACTAGCAGAAAATATCCTCCAAATTATATTGAATGTCCAAAAAGGTATTAAACCGTCTAAGACAGCTAGGTCCTTAAAGACAACAAACATTTTGGCCTCGCTCTGTGAAAAGGGGGTTTAATGCTTGAGCGTTAAGTGTCTTCCCAGATTAGCCTGTGCAGTCCGCATATGCTAATCAGGGACGACACTTTCCGCTTTTATTGTATTTTTCGTTTAAAGCCCCTATTACGCTCAAAATAAACGAAAATTGCGTAAAGTGTTTTATAAAATAAAGTTACCCCGTAAATAAATTGTGTTCCTTATAGCAATAGCCAAAATTTCAACGCTAGATGTGGTCTGGTAACATAGATTTAATAAGATTCAAAATGCATTTTATCTATTTTTGTGTGTCACAAAAATATTCCATTTTAATTTCTCGCAACGATATCTATTCCTACGACACACGAACACCAAATCGGCACATGATATATGTGTTGAATATATTGTACCACAAAAAAGAGCATTTCGCATCGTGTTAAATCTATGTTACCAGATCATATCTAGCGTTGAAATTTTGGCTATGGCTATAAGGAACACTGATTTTTTATGAGGTCATTTTATTTTCTGAAACCTTTTACGAAATGCTCGTTGAATTTAAGCGTTATAGAGGCTTTAAAGGAAGACATTTATTGACGAAAATCCAGCTGAAAGTGTCGTCACTAATTACCCTGTGCGGACTGCACCGCCTAATCTGGGACGACATTTTACGCACATGTATTATATGACATGAAATGAGATGAAGATGTAAATCCAACTCACCTCTGCTATGTAGATACCAGCGTATCGCAGCGAGATGGTGTAACCGGAACCAGTGACGCTCTCGTAACGGACATTCATCTGGGAAACGATTTATACACAAGTTTTTATCGAGTAACATAATTTATTTAAATATTGAATTTAAAAATTAAGATTGCAAGCGACGCATTACAAATATTTCATTTGGTATGCTTACAATGTATTTTAATGTTATAAAAGTATTATTACATAGATTTGCAAATGACCATTGTTCTTGACTCTATTTATAGTTTGCAATTCATTACCAATTTATCTGTAAGTATAAATAGTCGGTTTAAATGAAAATTGATGTTAATTCATTTATTATTTTGATATTTGTTAAACTCTAATTGATACGAAACATATCAAACTTAATAGCTAAATCTACGAATTCGACGAGAGTGGATGTTATCGCAAACTTCTAGTACCTAGTATATACAGCTAAATAAACGGTTTGTTATAAATCTATATTGTACTAATGTGATCGAAACACGATGTTTATGCTTCATACGAAATTAAATAATTGGTTTATGGCGAACTTTAAATGAATTACTATGCAAAATACAGTACGCTCCACGTATGACACACATGCTGTGCAAAAAAAATACTTTTTTTATTAGACTGATTGCTTTGTTTTTTTGTTTTTATTGTATATATTTAAGTGAAACCGGATGTCAACTGATAAAAACGGCTTACTCATAAAGGTATAGATACTGCAAACATACGTTGTATTTATGGATGTTGATAATGTTGGTATTTCTGTCCCTATAAAGTCACGCAGGTTTTCATGGTCTCGTTATTGAACTTTATGCCCGCTCGTAAGATTATATGAACAGAGGCATATCTGGAGCTACAATGTTTGAATATGAACTAAGTCAAATGTTCGCAGGCAGCGGCACGATTTGGTTTAATGTTTAGATGCCTTTCATCAATCACAGGCTTAAGGATTTTGACTTGGTGGGAAGCAGCATACATTGCACAAATACATTTTTATACATATGTTATTTTCCCAACATGCATTCAAGTCTAACAGCAGTTTATTGTAAAAAAGAACAACAACTGAAAATTGCTGCACCCCATCTCACTCGACCGTAAGTCATACCGCAACTGACAAACTTAATTACACTTGCTAAATACGGCGATGCTCGTTTTATTGTTAAATACATCGTATTTCTTTTATACGGCGATGCTCGTTTTATTCTTAAATACATCGTATTTCTTTTTGCAAATGAACCTCTCTCTGTGAAAAGCGGGTTTAATGCATGTGCGTAGATTGTCATCAAGATGAGCCTGTGCAGTCTACACAAGCTAATCAGAGGCTACACTTTCCACTGTAATGATATGTTTTTGTTTAAAGAAGGTCTCTTTTTAGCCAAACATAATCTAGTTTATGTGGAAAGTGTCGTCCCCGATTAGCCAAATCTGTGACGAGACTTTACGCACATTAATTAACCCCCCTTTTTACAGAGCAAGGCTCAAATGCATCTTACCGAGATCAAAACAAAGGCGTAGAACTGTTTGATGGTACTGAGTGTCTGTGCTTTTCTGGACGCCTCAGTCCCCGTCGTTCTGGTGTACCAACTGTTGTATAACATAAACACATATTAACGACACATACGTACATTAAGCGTTTATAAAGAAAATATTTAAAAGACTTTTAATGGTTTCGTTAAATTATCGATGTCGTCGAACGAGCAATCAGAGAAATTAATATTTTCTCAAGTGGTGCAATATATTTAGTTTCTTATATAAGAGTAGACCAAAAATAGATAATTCTTCCATAATAAAAAAAAAAAAATTTCACGCTTTTCCTCCGTGTGTTAAAATTTGTAAGGCCTTGCAAGTGGAGAATTTCGCTATGTGCAGAGTAATCCACTTTTTAAAAGAGTTTGTTATCAAATATGTAAGAATCGGTCTTCTATTGCTATTGACAAACCAACGTATGAACGTACAATGAGTACAAGGAGAAGTCGATGNATAAGAAAATAAGATTTCTATAGGGCGGAGACCTATTTCATAACAAATAGCACATCTGGCCTTGAACTTTAACCTAATGACATCAAACGTATTAGGCGTTTCCTTTCCAACCAAGGAACCACTGAAACAAATTGCCTGTATGCAGATCAAAGCTAAAGATATTGTGACTCCTGTGACCTTGACATTTGACATTTTGACTTTTACATAAAGATTTATCTTTGTTTTCTCCCGAGTAACCAGCATACCCAGTTAAAGATTCGTAGGTTAAAGCTTGCTCTAGAGATCATGCATAAACATATTTCTGGATACATCTCATCTGGCCTTGACCTGCAAATGAAAATATATATTCTTTTCCTTGCATGTAACCACTTTACCAAATGACATGGCCCTATGTCAAAGCGTTCTAAAAATGCAGTGCCGACACAAATTTTCCCTTGCACGATCACGTTACCTAGACCTTTAACCTGGTGACCAATAAATCAATTGGCGTCTGATCTTTCTCTCAGGTAACCTTTTAACTTATATGCATTATCGCATGATAATGAAGCATACTCGAGATGTTATGCTGAAACGAATTTACGGAGGCAGACCCCTGTGACCGTGACCTTGACCTGTAATTCTCAAAATCGATCGGCGTTTTTGTCTTCATCCAAGTAAACATCATATCAATTTGCATGGCTGTATTTTAAAGCGTTCTCTGTGTATTCTGCGGAAACGAATGGTCCGACCGACCGACCTACCGACCGGTGCAAAGGAATATGAAGGGGGACGGGGGTAAAATAATGGAAACTTGTATATTATCTGCCTGTTAATCGTTTTAGATATTCAACGATCTGAAACACATAATTTAGAAATAAATATAAGAAGAACAAAAATAGTTAATCAAACTTGACACTTATCTACCCATTTTAGTAACACAAATATCGGTCTAAAGCAAACAACTGTCTTTTCGTTATCCTAAATACTTTGTGGCCATGCCAGAAATAAAAAAAGATCACACTGAAGTGTAAAATTATTTGCGATTTTTAAATAACCATTTTCATAAGTTCATGTAGTATTCTAGAGCGTTTGCAGCAACAAGGAATAATATCGGATTATAGAAGTGTCAAAATGGTGTGTTGATAAAATTTCCAGAAAATGTATTTGTATCAAAGCGGACTTACCTGCTATACTCCCGCTAAAAACTCCGCTTTCAACTGCAACTCGTCCCATGTCGTAACTTAAAATATTAAGAAATCAACATGAAAAGCGCCCGAGATCAACATTATCGTTGAAACAGACACGGTAGGCAAATGTAGAGATACAAAGCGTTTGGCTA
>VMBQ01010783.1:6685-17975 GCA_007657795.1 Dreissena rostriformis | reverse complement strand
TATATATATATGTGTGTGTGTGGTGCACAACGCAGGAGGATCCTCTAGAAACGGAAAATAACAGACTGCCATTGGCTTCTCAAAGAAGGCATGGATACCTTCTTCGTTGGATGGAAAAGGTCGAGGTTGTTAAGGACGAACCGGATACTCTAAACCTACAAACTGTTGACACAGCGAATGAACATGATGAAAGGTAAAACAGCCCTCCTGTTAAACGAAGAAATCGACTTAGAAAGTAAAACTAATTGGCTTCCGTATACCGTTTATAATATATTATATGCTTTACGCAACACATATAAATTTAAGGCGCGTAAAGGTAATGTGTGCGTTCTGACAAGATTCTAGCTATAATTTAGGCAACTGCTTACTGGATCGTAATAGTAATGAGAGTTTGTACATAGAGGTCTTGGAATTTTATAATTATTATTCTTTGCATGCTAACGGACATTAAGGTTAAATCCAGCCTCAGTGATAAATGGTTATTTTCTCCACTTCTGGTTATCAAAAGTGGTTTTGTAAATTGCTGGTTCGAAAAAGAACTTTGCATTAGGTGTAACGAGCAGAATGGAAATATGAGCTTGGGGATGTTGAACAATACAGTGAACGATTTTATATGAAATATTTGTGCTGTTTATGATATTTTTCAGAACAAATGGGCTGAATACTGCTTGATAACGACATGTGTTTAGGATGTAAATGTGTTTTAACAAATGTTGAGTAAAATTGTTGCAAAACTTGTATAATTTAAATTTTCTTTTATGTATACTTAGTTCCAAGCGACATGTTTGTGTATTTTTTTATTTAATGATATGTTATGATTTCTGGTATAACTAAATCGGCGGCTCAAATTAGATGGTTATTTTGACTTCGCCTGACATTCGTGTTGGGTACTTTCTTCAACTCAAACGACTTGGAGTCGGTTTCTATAAATGTATTACATATACATGTGAACTGGCTGTATGAAATCCAAAGAAATAACCGAAATTACATTAAGATGTGAATTAATATGTTTAGATGATACATTCTTGCATACATTTGTTGTGTGTTGTTTATTGTACATAAATATCAATCACCTCTAATACTAATCAAGTACATGTCTCTATAATAGTATACTAAAATACATATTGCTCGATTATACAAATGTAATGTTCATAAATAAATATCTATGTACAATGCTATATGAATTTCATATTTATAAATTAATATGTTTCAATATATTTTCACCCAATAAGATTCTTCCGTGAACCAGAAGAAAAGACATCCCGGAATAAGGTATGCTTATTACCATAAGTATAATTAATAATACAAAAATAATAATGTTACTGATGTTTCACACTTCATCTCTACAATGGTTGTCGTTGTTATATAACATATATTTCAAATAAAACCTTTAATTTGTTCATCAAAAGAAGATCAACTGAAGTGTTAAAATCATATGATTAGGTTATTTACTAGCGTTGTGAACAATACGTTTATTTAGACAATAACACACGGCTGAGCTGGGCCGGAAGTCTATAATTGGCCCGCCTGCCGACATAACGGCCCGAGGGCCATAATGCGGCTAGGGCCGATTTCAGACGGCCTTCCCAGCTTAGTCGTGTGTTATCGTTTTTATTACATATTATTTATTTTGTTCCTTCACTTAAATTTATTACCAAACCAGCTTTCCGTAGTTTTATTTTCATTCAACTGATTACAAAATTTATAACGTATCTCGTGTGACGTCATTTATGTGACGAAACACGCCGCTTTTATCTAGACTCTCTGGATTTAAGTGACAACAATTTCGGACTTTTTGGCTTATTTAACATTCTAACACTACACGCGACTTGTTTTCTATAGACAAAGACGGAAATCAAGTGTGGGTTATTCTGCAATAATTATAGGCGGAGCTTTATGTTTCGAAAATTGTTCCGAATAAATAAAGAAAATATTGCAGTAAAATGCACGTGCTAAAACCCGCTCTAAAAAAAAGTAATAAATGTAGCATGTATATAAATGTAATGAAACAACAAATTGTATATTTGGTGATAAGTGGCATAACCACGCCTACAAAGAATGTTATTTTTTAGAAAACGTAATTAAGAAAACATTTATAGCATGTCAGCTTTTCAGTAGCATCAATTAACGTGACGTCATTTAGTTTCTACTATTTTTGTGTCAATGAAAGTGACGTCATTTGCAAAATATTTATGAATGAAACGACGTCATATGTTTGTACAATTCAATGACGTCACTTAATAGTGAACTTTGTACTAAGAAGGGCGGAGTATAAAAAAATATAGTTCACGTCCAAAAGCTTGAACCAAATCAATCAGAATCGTGTTAGAATCGAAATAATATTTTTCTATGATGGTTTGTTTTCGAATAACCCACAGTAAGGAGTATAGATGCGTGTTAACAAATCACTCGTGCTTCGCACTCGTGATTAAATTCCTACGCATCTATACTCCTTACTGTGGGTTATTCGACAACAAACCATGATAGAAAAATATTATTTCTTAATTATAAGAATTACGGCCCGGTCGTGACGTCATTTTATTACTTTTTATAGTAACACTATGTAATATATATTTGTACGAGTACCCAGCTGACAAACCATATTTGATAGTCTTATGTGAGTTTCAATCTTTTTACGTGTGTAAATAGACTTGTTAACAACGCTGTTAAACTATCTTTTGTATTTTATTCCTACAATATTATGTTTGTAATTAGCATGTTTAACGATTAATGGAAATCACAACGACATATCTGCGAAAGAGCACAGGCGATTAAGTCATTTAATAACGTTTTGACATGTTAGTTGTAAACATGGTTTTTCTCTAGACATAAGCCCTTAGTGATTACGAAGACAGTTGTATATATTTATTATTGTATCACGTTTTCGAAGAATTGCAACAGATCGAGTTTCAACAGAATGTCAAGTAAATAATTGTTTATGGGGGATACTTTCGGTTCGAATGAGGACAGCTACTTAAATGATTGTTACAGGCATGTAATAAAATAAGCATATTGAAGAAACATATAAGTGTTCATAATATAGCTATTTACACTTTATAAACATGTGCATTTGGCTTTATGTTTAGTGATAACTATATAACGCAAAATGTTTTAGTGAATCAAGTGAAATACACTTTTTGGAATTATATGTATTGCCCTGTCTAATTTCTGATTCGTCGTTATCGCAAAGTTTGAACCTACGACTGGAACGTCAAAAATGCTTAAGCCAAAATATGAATTCAATATAAGAGAAAAAATGTATAAGCCTTTATTTAATGCCGACAAAACTATTCGGTTAAATAAGGGTATTGTTATTTGCATTTTGAATATAGATGACTTTCAATTACAAGCTCTATACCGTTTCGCAATAAAAAGTGCATTTATTATAAAAATACAAAGCGGAAATAATACACAATGTAATCAGAATAGTTTTTATTATAAACTTTTGTTTGTGTGCCAGCTAAGATGAACGTCTGTAAATAGGTATTTCAAACTAGACTTAATACTTACAGTGAGTAATGCCTGACAAATCATGTTGATACAGACAAAAGAGCTTCACAAAGTTTCAGTGTTCCTTGTTTTTTCCAATTGTGAGGCGATTTTTGTCCTTACACAAACTTTTTTCGAATCGATTAACAGTTGTGCCTATTATAAAAAAAAACTAAATACACGGTCATGATGGTTCGTGTATATACCGTCTTTTCGTTTTTCGTGTTGATTTCGCCATACCAAAACATGAAAGTCAACGCATATTAGTTCGTTTTCCGATTTTCTAATAACCGAAACAAAAACAAAATACGAAAAAAAAAATAACTTCATATATCGTTTTTTGTTTTACTAATTACAAAACAAAACACGAAACTTGTTTCCTTATTCCAATTCGTTTCTAATATAATATTACTCAAATCAATATTTGAAAATTGAAACAAAGTGCCTGCTCCCATTTACTGTTCTTGATTTGATAAAACGATAAACGGAAAACGAGGGGCGCCGCGCAGCTGTATTTGAGAGCTAACTCGTGGTTGATCTTCTTGCGAAGTTTCCTCCCTTTGATATGATTATTTTGAAATATAAAATAAAAACTATTATAGAGGAAGAATAGTCGAGTATTAGCACATCTCTTGTTCGCTAGTCTAAAGAAAGAATGGATATGTCAACAGTAACGTTATATTATGATACCAATCTACATATCTGCTTTGTTTCAAGTCATTGGATTTGATTTAATGTATATCATGCATTTTAACAATAATTGCACAATAAAATATCGTTGTACAGCGTAGCTTTTCCTTATACCTTATACGTCTCTTAAATAAACAACAAACACAACGATATAAATTGAAAATACAGCTTGCATTTTGGTATCTATGCGTACGACCAGATGACACATTTATAACGTATGACAAAAAAAAAATGTGAACAATTCACATTTTGATATATGTTTCATAACTCATACATGAAATAACGCTCACATAGTTTACACACAAAAAACAACAACAGACTATATTCATGCAGATAATCATTTTTTATGAGAAAACTTGTCAATATTTTATATCCAATAAAATATTAGGAAAATAAACGTGTTCTCTGGTTCGTATCACAAAGCCGCATGGCTATTCCACGAGCATATTTACCCGCCAAAACAATACACTGAGCGACCCCTACAAAAGACTTTCCTATGCAAAGGAAAATAATTTTCCTCTAATTCGCTGCGCTCAAACTAGGAAAATTATATTTCTCTTCAAGTAATTAAAACAATCGAATTATTTACTACACTGTATTCATATCTGTTTTAGAAATGAAAAAGTTCCACATAATTGCTTAACATATACATAATATGGAATAATATATATTATATATTATACATTAAATTAGTATGGTGAACAATTCCCCTGAGGGCATGCACGGCCGCATGAAGGCCTTTTACGACAGGTCGTGTGCCGTCCTGGTTCCTACACTTCTGGTATCTGGCTGTCGGTGGGCTCTCATACCAGGGTTCCACGTAGTGCTTGCATCAAAACAATGATTTTCAGCAAGTTGCAAATGTAGGGTGCGACACTGGTCCTGAATGTAGCACTCTGTGTTGTTATAAAGTTCCGAGCAAAGGTTTTAATGCTTTAAGCTATGGGTTCACGCACTGAGTACTTTTAAAATTTTATCAGGATGATTATTTTTGTGTGCTTCCTTTATAGGATAAAGGAAATGCGCTTATAACAATTATAAAAAATGTTGAAACATTTTGCGAGACCACTACATTCAAATAAAAGAATCCAATCAACGCTTAGTATAGTCCATTATTTCAAATACTTTATTAGTTACAACTCTGACGGTGTTAAAAAATAATTTATTTATTTCAATAACGTTTTTGTTTTGTTGTACACACTTTGTTTACTTTTCGAAGGATGGTAAAAATGAACTGGATGTGTATACAACGAATAAAATGATACACTTTTCTACCAAAGAATGTACTTAAATAGATCATGCAAGCGAACGCGTTCTTGATTGCGCGTTCTTCCTCCCGGCTTACGGCCACAACAATCTTGCCAGAAGTCAGCTAGCTAAATTGCTTCTTGACCAGTTCCAGGACATCCCGGGTCCCGTTAAAATCCTCGTCCTCTCGTGTCCCGTCACGCCCTTCGCGTCTTCTGTTCAAAGAAAATATACTTTACAATTATTAAAGAACTAATCAATAAAATAGACACTGAAACTCAGGTATATCCTTGACTCAGTAAATCATAAGCGATGTAAAAACATTTCCATAACGGTATTCAAGTTTCATTAAAGGAGACAACCAGGGTCTGGGAAATTATATAAAAGACACCTTGCACTTCACCATTCCATAAGATTTAAACAATTTCTTATTTATTCTCCTTTTGTCCTGTTCTGTCTTTCAATAGTGGCACTACTAATACAACTTTTACATTCTATACTGTAAGATGACGTTAAAAGTAAAACATAGGGGACATTTAATCAGCCACCACGAGAGTTTTTTTGTAAAATAAGTACTGAATTTACATATGGGCAAAGAAAAAGAAGTGTCATTAGAGGCTTATTATTGCCATATCTATTCGGGTGGATCGACATGAAATAACGGCACATTGGAAAACATTTAGATGTCAAGATTATGATCATTTCAATTTGGAAAAATACAATACCTGGAAAGCAACTGAAAATATCCACGTCTTCTTCCCTTCCTACCCGAAAAAAATCACGTAAGAAGCCACGCTGATGGAAATGAGTGATTTATTCTTATGTAAGGGAAAACAAATACGCGCAAAAAGCAACTAATGACTTACCCCACCCCCCCTCCCCTCAAGACAGCAGCACAGTGCAAATGATCTATAAATAAACATGTTTATTTATAGGCTATGAACAGCGACCCTCGTTTTTCGTTTTTTGTAAACCGTAATATCAAACCAAGAACGGTTAACGGGACCAAACAATCCGTTTCAAGTTTTAATCATTGATTTTCGTTATATGAAGATTGAAACGAAAAACGAACATGGAAATGCATTTCGAATTTTCTTTTATAATTAGTACAACGAAACACGATATAAAGAAGTTAATTTTGTTTTCGTATTTTGTTTTTGTTTCGGTTATTTGAAAATCGGAATATGAACTAATATGCGTTGACTTTCATGTTTCGGTGTGTCGAATGCAAAATGAAAAACGAAAAGACGGTAAATACACGGACCCATTGTTATATGGTCAACAACAGTATTTAAACATCGGATGCTGTCTTCATCACTTAGTTTGATCTTGCCATTGAAGGGAACTGCACGGTTCTCGTGTGCGACATATTTACTCATAAAGCTGAACATTTGTTGCAAGCTATTTTGAAAGTCTTTAATACATAGTACATGTATTGAGAGCACAAATCCGATATTGACGATAACGTCCTTATTTTAACCAAAAATAATTATTTTGATCTTAGCCACTCGTTTCACGCCATCTTATAGTTGGTACCATATTATTTGCATACTTATCAAACAGTGTTATATTGTCAATCCCATCAAATGAAATTTGCGTCTGTTGAAAAATGCCAAGGGCGTGTTAATGGTTCGGATAGACTATGTTGTCTTTGACATTGCATGCTCTGTGCTTCGTATAGATAGGACACTTCTGTACATAATCTTTATTTCCATAACAACTCTAGACCAGATACATGCATTTTAGCTCTCTGTTGATTGCCAATACCCAAATTGCCTACATGAACGTTTCACTCATTTAGTTATAGTAAAGAAAGGTGTTTATGTATTATAGTGACACCCTCGCGATTAAGGACCGGCCCATTTGAATCATCTTTACCCCCTATTCATATCCTGAATACCTCGATTCAATTAGCTGCTGCGCCGGCAACCGGCTATATCAGAACGCACTCCATTTGGGTCTTGAACCTTCGACCTCGCTTTCCGTTTTCCAACGCCCTAACCACTAGGTCACCGAGAAGCATATAGGCTTCACATTTTGAAGTTATGATTACTTTGGCGGTATAATTTTAACCATCAATACAGTTCTATTGCATTATGTTACATGCAGCAATCAATGTTTACATGTATTAAGTTATTAAAACCTCTTAGTTGTGAAAATATAAAGGGAACATTACATGATTTCGGTATGCGATGGGTTGTATAATCCGAGTTGATTGTATGATGTTTTATTCTGGGAGCTCAATTGACCATAAGATATAGACAATTCGTACGCATGTGTTTTTTACCTTCATATACGTTTAACAATTCTGTTAAATGACAAAATATAACGTTCAACACTTGTTTTGTTTTTATTGATTTCAGTTGTTAAAAGCTGTAGCCATTGTTATCTTCCTGTTCGTCGTCACACACATCATCATACACTGGTAAGAATAATTATCGGATAATAGCAAAGTGAGTGTTGGCTAGTGTGGTCATTATATCCGACGGGTAAAGGATATGTAGGAAATAAACGCGAGACCAAGAGGGTTAATGACAAGCATCCGGACGAATTTGTTTTCGTTGCAATCATCGAAAAATCAATGAGAAATTTTATTTTTTTTTAATTGAATGAATAAACTATGCTGAAAATGTAATAAATTAATTCAGTCAATAAACCATGATTTGAACACTGCTTCAATTTGAATAAGAAATGTCTGTTGAAATCGAACTCTGCTATTTCGATATATTGAAAACGTGAACATTTGATCCTATTCCCTCAGCATTTGTGACATGCATTCCATAGTTTTTGTTGGAAATATCCATTCACATCGAACTGACGACCCAACAACGACCAACAAAGTCATATTGGTTTATGAAACACCGAAAGTCGTACTAAATAAGCCAATGTTTCAAATAATAATACCATCGGCCGCCAGCATCACATCCACGGTGAGACAGCTTCCTCGGCAAAAGCCTGCGGACCAGATAAATCATGTACGAGAATAATGGAAGTTGGTCGGTAGTCGATAACATAAAGGCTTATCTGTGCCCTAGGTAACCCTGAACTGCCTCGGTTGAAAAGTTCCTCTGTGTCGTGCCTGATATTGCTATCTAGTTTCTTCGCGTTTAAACAACTACTTGGGTGTTTTTCATTGCGCCTAGCGTTTTCATGGCGTCTGTACTACAATCTATCGCGTTCACTCGAGGAATACTGGCGACGCCATGGCGTTCTGTCTGTGTAAACGCTTAGACAGCAATTATGTTAAATAATTATATTATTGCGTTTTGAATATGCGAGCGTCTATTCTAACTGAGGATATGTAATATCGAAGATTAATCAATCGATCGAAGATCAAGGCGAAAAAGGATTTACAGACTGGGTTAGCTAAATTGAAATAATTTGAAACAGGGCAGAATCTCAAAAAAAGAAACAAATTATTGAGAATAAAAGTTATTATACTATGATGGATGTTTTTCTTAATATTGCAGATCATTTTAAAACATTTCCTCACTTAAAACTTGACTTACAAAAATGCTGAGAAAGGTTAAATCAAAATTGAGGTTAGCAAATGTGGCTACAAAGGTGGCAACACGTTTTTTCTATGATCCGACCTGCTAACCTGTTTTTGTACCCAAGTTTGTCCAGTGTCGAAATATACTCAGCTTAACAAGTAATTCAGCTGGAACGTCGTTAGGGTATTACTACATTTATTGCTGCATCTGCTTGTACGATGAGTTATTTCAATGTATTATGGTCCAGTGTTTTCCGAAATAATTGAACATTTCAGCAAAACATGCTACAGATAGGATCTGACATGAGTTGTCATATCATACCATATTTTATTAAACGAGTTCAGGAATTTTGTTAATAATTTTGTTTCCTGGACGAGTTTAAAAAAATATGGTATGATATGACAACGATTGTCAGATCTTTTTTATCAAACGCTTTTAAACTAAATAAAATACATCTTAATTGACCAAACAACTACTGATAGATCTAAAAGTCGTCTACTATCGTGACGTCATTTCATGTTGACAACGTCATTTCACCAAAATAAAGCCATGCGATTGGTTAGTTATTGATTCTGTAGCCAATGAAAACGCTTTAAAATGTTGTATTACACATGTGTAATATAAAAATATATGCAATGGTTATATTACATGGAAAACAGGGTATGACATGTGATACATGTATGTATGAGCTTTTGGTACGTAAAACATATTTACACATACTGAAGTCATTAACCTTTATAAATCTTTGTTTCAATATGCAAATTTGGTTAAACTAGTTATTTTAGCGCAGTTTTATCAAATATAATATGAGGCATGACCTTTCTATGAAAATATGTGGGCTTTTATTGAGTGTTACTATTCCACATATTGTTTATTAATTTCAAATCTATACAATACTTGAATAATGTTCTGTGCCATTTTGACTCGTACATGTCTCTTGTGTAAACATTGAAATTGTTAGGGTTTACTTATGTGTTACAGTTTAGAACGTGTATCCGTTGCTGCAGAACGCATAACATACGATGAGCACTGTTTAGACTCAGTCTTTGGAGGCAATACCACACAAACAATTGAAGATACACACATTAGCGAACTGGAGAGGACTTTGCGCCTATCACATTGCCTCCACACGTGCGTACAATAATTATGTCTGTCGAAAATTAACTTTTTCGCTATAAAGAATATCGCAAATATTACAAAACTATCTTATTACAAAACGCTCTTGAATATTTAATGACATAAAAAAAAACATAATTATACATTTTAATAGAAAAGTGTATACAACATCAATCAGAAACATTGTCATTGTCCACAACAGTTAAAATTGAATGTGATTATTTTCCTGTTTTAATATATTATTTATAAAAACACTCTCCGGAAAGCAAAATAGCCATAAACGTTAAGGCGATAACAATTCACATTTTCAGAACATGTCTGACCAAAGTATTCGTTCTCAATACCATTTATATGTTACAATATAGACTTATGGAAGCATAAATACATGCGATTAGTGTTCTTGAATTTTAGACACTTGCGCAGAGGAGATCACATCGCTGTGCAGAGCAGTACAAGTGGTCTCCAACTATACGACCATCACGGTATTTATCTTGGTTATGGAATGGTTGCCGACATAGCAGGCGAGGACAAAAGCATGCTTCAACCACGAGAAACAACGCTCCTTGACTTTACAAAGTCAACACAGCGCCCGCATTTCAAAATTAAATGTACACGGAAAAACTGTTTGTCACCACACGAATCAGCTCGGTACGCGGAGTTCTTAATACATGATCCTGCGGAGTGGGGACCGTATCATTTTTTGTCGAACAACTGCGAACACTTTGCAACAAAATGTAAGATTGGAGTGGCAATATCTCGGCAGGTGGACGTAAATGTTATTTGTAATCTTTTTATATTATTTAGCTGCGTTGCAACGATCGATATTCCACCATTTCGTTTGATCATGGTAATGCTGGACACGATGATCAGGCTGCTTGTGCTTCTAATGTATATTATTTGTATTATTATGGTCATGATGATGATGATGAAGATGATCGTTATCAAGATATTGATCATGACGATGATAGCGATGATGATTATAATGGGTATGATGATGATGATGACGGTGATGATGACGACGACGACACCGACATATAATCATAGGCAGTTACCCAACTTCTTCATGTATTCAAAATAATCGTGTATGTAGTGTTCTGCATTATTAGAAACTGTTGCACTCGTTTAAAGACAAGAGTATGGTATACGTGTCTCACTCCAGTTGATGAGTCATTATTATAAAAAGGAATGCCACTCAGAGCGATCAAAGCCAGCCGAACTGTTCGCAAAAGTGAATATATATATATCGTATAACT
>VMBQ01010782.1:0-25587 GCA_007657795.1 Dreissena rostriformis | reverse complement strand
TCATCTGGTAAGTAGTGGCACAAATATGCTTCCATAAATATGCAATAAATTATCGAGCGATTTAGAAGATAACAGTTCGTAAGCAAACACCGGAGAAGTTTCAATTTACAACAATGCACTCAGAAAAAAAGTTGCTATATTCTAACATTTCTACAACGTAGAGTGCAATATGAACATTATAATTTGAACTGTACAATCAAGCATGATACAGTTTTGAAGGATATGACCTCTATAGATCGTGTTTGATTTTTTTATAAGAAAATTTGTTTTATGCCCCCCCTCCCCTGCATCTTCTGATGCGGAAGCCATATAGCGATTAGCCCGTCCGTGCGTTAGTCCGTCCGAAAGTAGTAAACGTAAAACGACAGATTTTGTATAAAACCAATTACGCTTCTGAACATCTTTGATACTTGCATGTGTTTTGACATTGAATCAGTTCGACCTTGACCGTAACCATCTTTTGGACTAAATCAGTAGGTAAAATATATTGGTTAACCAAAATTTACGCGTCTTGTCTAAAATAATTACTGCCAGCTACAACGTTTTGATACTTGTACGGATGTCATCTATAAACACTCAACACGCCTAACCTCATATTGACATTGATGTGGAATTAACCTTTAACTTTAGACTCACATTGGCTAATGAATCATATTGAGCAATCATTAACACGTGCAAATGAATCGCTGGCTGCACGTGACTTATATGTGCTGTTCGATTTATTCTAGAATGTTGCCGATATAACAGAGATTAAAAATACAACGAAGTTCATTTTAAAACGACTTGACACGTTAACAGGATGTGGAGAAGACTGTAAATGGTAGGTAGTTTGCTTCAATACACTGCTATGTGAATAAATTGATATTAATAGTCTAGTTGGAACGGGGGCTAACGTTGCATGATTGGAAGCCTTTTTTTATGCCCCTCTTCGAAGAAGAGGGGGTATATTGGTTTGCTGGATGTCTGTCGGTCGGTCGGTCGGTATGTCGGTCTGTCGGCAGACCAGTTTGTTTCCGATCAATAACTTGTAAACGAATTGACCGATTGGCATGATACTTCACATGTGCATTGGACTTGGACAGTATATGACCTCTATTACAATTGGGTCACTAGGTCAAAGGTCAAGGTCACTGTCACAAATAGTGTCAACATCGTTTCCGATCAATAACTCGTCATCGAATTGACCAATTGCCTTAATACTTTCCATGTGCATTGGCCATGGACAGTAGATGACCCCTATTGAAAAAGGGGTCACTAGGTCAAAGGTCATGGTCACTGTCACAATAAGTGTGAAAATCTTTTCCGATCAATAACTCGTCAATGAATTGACACATTGGCTTGATACTTCAAATGTGCTTTGGCCTTGGACAGTAGATGACCCCAATTGATATTGGGGTCACTAGGTCAAAGGTCAAGGGCACTGTCACATAAAGTGTGAAAATTGTTTCCGATCAATAACTCGTCAACGAATTAACCGATAGGCTTGATACTTCACATGCGCATTGGCCTTGGACAGTATATGACCCCATTTTGAAATTTTGGTCACTTGTTCAAAGGTCAAGATCACTGTGACATGAAGTGTTAAATTGGTTTCCGTTCGATATGTCATCAAAAGTCAGTTTTGTTGCCCCTTTTGGGGGGGGGGGGCATATGTCCTCGACCGCGGAAGTCTTGTTTCATATATGCTGATGATGTTCTTCATTGTGTTGGGTAATAAAGTATTGTTGTTTCCTCGAACAACGTTTTGTTCCATGGGTACTAAATCGAAGTCTTGAAGATGGCCGAAAAAAAAAGTTATTTAACTAGAAAAAATGTGTTTTTACAAATGACACTAACAACATATGTTTTCCCTCGATGTTGGTTAGCTTTTTAATTTAAACATTTGTTAACATGTTATTGTTTTAAAACAAATAAGTTTTTTCGGTCAAACATAATACATTCCATTAAAAAAAGATTGTATACACGAGACATTGGTACAAAATGTTTTTTTCTTGATATGTTTCAATTTTTACTTGAAAAGCAGTTATATATAATTAAAATCGTAACTACATTTACACACAACTACGAGACAAAGCTTTATAAGTTATGATGCTTTGCATGTGAGCAGTGTCATTCATATTGTAAAATATCAAACACGATTAAAAATTAAAGACGAAAACAACATTGTATATTTATTACATTCTCCCAATATGACAATTCTTACATTTTATAATATTTCTTATTTAAGAAAACTTATCAGAATGGTTAGTCAGATTATTAGTATTATGTAGAGGTGTAGGAACCGTATATTTTTAAGTCATTATAGTAAACGTTTATTATGGAAAAAACTTGATGCGTTAACGCTGTGTTTGTTTGTACTGGTAATATTTAATTAATTTGATCTAAACCAAATAACAATTAACTACTGTAGAATGCAAATATGTAATTAGGTAATTGTTGTTGAAATGTTTATAAAGCTATTCGCTATTACTTTTAAGTGTCGAACATCACATTGATTGTTATCGAAATTCAACATGCCATTTTTAAACATTTTAAAAATCAGATCAATATTTACAACAGTTAATATATAACAATTAATTGTAATTGCCAGAAGCCCATTCAACCAAAGTTATGAATGCTTTACATTTTAGTTCTTCAGAGATCGAACAACTACGGAAAGGTGTGTATACATACTTAAATATACTATACTTGTCATTATTACACTTTACAAATACCGTCCATTTGTGAAAAATAAGGCTATCAGTAGAGTTTCCTATTTTATTACAGCGTTTCAAACTGTTGAGGAGCGCGTGAACTCATTGCAACTCAATGTCATTGACATCCAGGACGAGGAAACCGATGAGCAAAGATTCGTTCAAATTCAAACCAGAATTGATCAATTGCGACAGTCGTTAATTGCGCTGCAACATGACAACTCCGAACAGACGGAAGTTGTTCCAACCCAATCAGACGACGAAGATTTGCCTAGCAGATTAAACGGTGGTGCGACTTATGCGTCCTCCTCGATAGGAGAAAGAACCGATCATATGGGCGTGCGCGTGCAGTCAGGAGGAGCTACTAATGGAACAGTGTTTCATGTCGGTGAATCTGCCAACTATCCGCTAAACGTAAGCGAAAAACACACCGAGAATGAATCTAGGGAAATAAACCAATCTGCACAAGGGACAAGGTATTGATCGATTATAACAGGATATGAATAATAACTCATCGGTTTCACTAATGATGCCTAAGTGTATAAGTACATGCACCGTATAATTAAAAAAGAATGAAATTTGCATTATACGATAACAAAACTAACAATAAATTGTGCGATCAATTCTATGTTTATTTACATTTTACTACTACACAAATTTATTGTATTAGTTTTTGTATAATTATCTATATTCACATGCTTGTTGTTAATCATTTCTCCATCAAGTTGTATTTGATCTGTAAGTGGTGGCTTAGCAACCTCCTTGTAGATTATGGGTGGGCGTTTAATGTTTCTTAATGTTCGCAACTTTCTGTTTCATAAGATATACTGAGAATGTTTCCAGAAGGCAAATTGCATCAACAACTGAATTCACTCACAAACCAGGTTAGCTTTTAATATTTTATGTATATGTCAAAAATCTTGTAGGAATATAGACCTGCTAATTCAATACAATGTGAATTAAATATGAACTCAAATTATTATTATTATAATTAAATTATGGTCTTATTATTCTTTGCCTATCGTGTGTGTTGTTTTTACAATTTAACATAAATCTCACATGTATTAATAATTGTTAATAATTAATAAATGATTTAGGACCAAACGTTATTCGACAGACCCATAAAGATCACGTGTTTGGAGACGGTGATTATTGGAAGTTTTTGGCAGCTCAACAGCAAAAAGAGGGTAATACAATTGTGTTATCATAGCAAAGAATTTATGTTCCTGCTTAACAATTTTAGGGATGCATCTTATGTGCATGGCATATATCTTAACATAAAAGTGTAAACTGTCTCTGATATATATCGGGTTCTTTGACTGTACTTATGTACCCATACAAAATCAAAACCCTGGTAATTTAACACTTATTTAGATAAGAAGATGTTTAATGGATGAATGATACTGTTCAATTATTAAAGATTCGAATTATTCATTAATTGAAAATGAATTGATGAAAAAACTTAAGGTATAAAGAGAAGCCTACTACAATATGTACGTTTCGTATTTGCTTTAAATTTTGCATCTACTTAATGGTAAAATGAGTAAGCAGACATACTTTTAGAATGTTATTAACTTTTTTTATCTCGCACTTGCACAGCTCATCAAATGACAAGAGATGAAGAAAGTATCCGTACAGTTCTGTGTCTCGACATATCAGAGAGCATGGCTTCTGGGAACGCATGGTCGCAGGCCAAAACATTTGTCAACGATTTTCTTAATGGTTTGTGGTAAACGTTATAATTATTCGCGGGATCTAATATTTTAAAAGAAATTTTTTAAACATCGCGGAACGTATACAGTAAGGTGCACGTGCTTACACGTGAATAAGCGATATCGTAAAAATACCGTTTTTGTATTATGTATTGAAACAAAACGCATCTTTGATTGAAAAGATTGTAGCAGTTGGTTAACCTTTATTATAATATTCCTTCTTCTGTATCATCAATCAATACGAATTCATTTATTGCATGACGCCATTACGGCTCAAAAGGTGTGAATGAATTCCATTAAATTTACTTCAAAGCGCGGATGTATTTGTTAAAATATATATGGAATACTTAATACTTATCATTCAATATCCTAATTCAGTCTAGAAAACGAGTGCGTAAAATTACTGATTAACTTCTTGTGCATGTTCTTTCCTTCACATGGGTTACCCGGAAACAATATATGATAGAAAAATATGTTTTCGTATATACGCTCCATTATTAACTATAGGTCAGAATTTAGTACATGTAATACGGTATTTTGAATTGCATTTACACCGCATCGATCCATTACAAACAATTAACATAGTAAATACAAATTAGGTTATAAAAGGAACCCATGAAGTACCCATAAGAGACAACGAATATGTGATTAAGTAGCGAACATGATAGTGTTGTTGACATTAGTCCTTGACTATGTTACATAATTCTTTTACTTTGTATACAGGTTTGGGGTTGATGTTGACCCAGTTTGGGCCCATGGGACTTAAACAGGAATATGTGGGTCTAGCAACATTTGGGCATGAGACGAAACATCAACTGCTAGCAACTGCGAATTACGTATCCATTCGAGACAAAATAGGTTTCTATGAGTATACTAATTTTACTATTAATACAAATATAAATACTACCTACCAGTAATTTACGCTTATTTCGATTATGTTTTTCTGCTCATAAATTGACCTCTTGTTATGTAATGACCATGTCTATATGAACATTGCAGAGAATCTTCAACTGGGTGGACCAAGTCCTTTATTCGCAGGTCTTTGGTTTAGCTTAGCGGGTGCAACATGTTGCAGAGGTAAATATACTTTTTATTTATAATAGACATGCTTTTTAATAAACACGTGATATGGCTAAATGACAAATGTTTATGCACTTTTAATAGCGTTCAAGTGTTACGTTTTGATTAAGCAGTTGAAGTCTTTTAATAAGTTTGTGTTCTGTGTAAGAAAAAAATACCCATATCCCCATTTATAATTTATTTTTTATATACACATCCAGTTTATTTTTAATTCAACAATGAACTGAATGAAATATGACGTTGAACGATTGTGTCATTAAATAAAATAATCACACGTTTAATTTAAAGTAAAGTTTATTACATAATCAAGTAATTACCATGCGTCACATTTATTTTCAAAAAGCAACCGTAAAAACAGCAGACAGTATCATACTTGGTCCGCGAATTATTGTAATCACCGACGGCAAGCCAACGGAAACTAGTCTGCGTGGCGGTGCCGATACCCAGACAAAAAAGGATGAGGTAAATGTGCAGTATATGTAACAATATGTATTTTTTTTTAAGTTGTTGATCCTTTGTTCAAACAATATTTGCCATTTGTGATCATTCTTACATTATTACAGTATGTGCACAGTTTAACTAAAATGTTTGAATATTTACCCCAGACGATGACGTCAATATTAGGATGTCTTCAAGAAATCGAAGAGAGTGGTGCGTCGGTGTTTTTTGTCGGCGTTGGAGACTATGACGAGGTATACAAATATTAAATTTGACAGTTTGATTAACATATCTACTGAGCCCTGATCATGTCTCTTTTTTCTAACATGAACATAAGTGTAATCCGTTTTTTTCATCAAAAATAGATAAATCATACAATTAAAATGTAAAATACTGTTACCAAACATGGAAAAACATACATACCAACATTCGAACCACATGATAAATAAATGCAACAAGTATTTGCATTTATATGTAAGTGAACGATTTCCAAATATTTTCTGTTTTGTCCGATTAGAATTTATATATTTTACAAACAACTGTGGACATATATTGTTCACTTTGAAACGTTTTTACTTGCGTTTTTTTATGTTTGGCATGGAAAATCAATGTGTTTGCAATAATGTCATGTGAAAACTCAAGACTGTCTGTCCATTCATACTTTTATACACGTAGGACTTTTTGAAACTCGTCACGGCCTCGGAAGGGCGGAAGAAGCTTTTTGGTTACCAAGATGGTCGGCGACTGGCCAAGAGAACCTACCTTTGTGTAAGATTTTTTTTCCAAAAATTGGACAATCTGCGTTTCACAACTGCGGAAGAACAAAATCGTCTAAAATTCGATATTTGAATATTATTAATGTAAAAATGGAAGAAATAATACGATAAATAGAATATTATGTGAGTTTTGGATACAGATAAAGTTTATCATGCTCGGCTCGAACCAAACACTAATGACGTCATTTTGTGTATTGAAATGTATTGAGGCACACCACGGGAGAAAGGGTAACTTTTCAGCGAAAGGGAAACAGCTGTTTATTATTTTCTTGAAAAAGGGGCATTAAAGAAACAGAAAATGTGTTCATGTCAGTGTAAAATCGTTTGTTATTTCACTCGTGATCATAGAAAAATAATATTTTCACTCTTGGCTTCGCCACTCGTGTAAAAATATTTCTATGATCACTCGTGAAATAACAAACGATCTTACACTGACATGAACAAATATCCTCTTTTTATTTAATCTTACCTCGTTGCCTAGTTCAATAACTTACACATTTTTACTAACAGGTACTCAGATATTCCTTATTTGTTTGAAAAGCATGAACACCCATGACGTACAACTTATATTATGTTTACACCTTTACATTAACAATAAATATCATGGTAACTGAACGTAATTTACTATTATGACCATTGAATGCCTTGAGCAATATACATCTTTCATTCAACAAACTACAATTTGAATGTTCAATGTTTGTTTTAGTCTTTTGTTATTACTACAAACCCATCAAGACCAATTAAGTTAAGACAGAATTCTCAATCGTGCCCAAAGTTAACAGTCATAGCTTTTTTATTTTGTTAACCGGAGTCTTATTGAGCACGATGGTGTTTTTCATAATTAATTATTTGTTTTAGCATGTTAAACTTCTATTGGCCTATATGACGGTCGTTTTTTATTACTTTTCGTATTTTTTCAGACAAAAACAACGTTGTTTGATGAATCCTCCTTCATGCGAAGTGGGCATATGCTGTCGTCGGAGGATTATGTAAAACTTATGCTTTTAATATAAAACACATAAGTCACCCCAACTTGCTGTAGGCAGTTGATATTCCGTCTACGTCTTTTTCAATGACTCGCCATTTACTATTTTAGTATACTTTTCGGCAGCATACAGTCGTTGAATTGTTCATACCTTCCAACTGTGTGCGTCAGTTCCATTTGATTTTCCTGAGTACTAATTGAGATCATATATTCCTAATTCAATGACACATTTTAGGGAGCTAACTTAATAGGCGGAGGATTTTGTTCTGTTTCAATGATTTGTTTTTCGAAAAATGAAACTTTGAAGATTTACAAAAAATATTTAAGCATTGAATGTATTTTGCAAGACGAAATTGTCTTATAACAGTAACATTTTATTTTGATTGTAAAATATCACAAAAGTACTCATGTGTTTTTAAACCTCATACATAATTTATTCAGGAGGATATGCAAGACATTCGACTTGACTCGATGACACGATTAGGTCAAATAAAGGAAGTAAAGAGTATAGCATATTTTGAAAATAAAAACGACGCATTTCCGGTGATTGGTTCCCGAGTGCGCCGAGGACCCGACTGGTTGTTTGATGACCAAGACAGCTACGGACCTGGAACCGTTGTCGGTCACTCGGAAAATGGTTTGATAATAATGTGTAATATTGCTGAGAATAGCACTGCATTATTTTATTTTAAAATAATAAAAACGCTTAATTGCATTTGGAGAAAAGTCAGGTAAATATGCTATTTTATTTCACTGTGAGCAAATCATTATTCCAGATTATAAAGTATGGGTAACATGGGACATCGATAACGTTACAGCGCAGTACAGATACGGTATGGGAGAATACGACGTGTTGATCGTGGATGAACCCCGTGAGTTGAAACCTGGGGAGAAAATAGCGATTGGTTGTCGAGTGAAACCAGGTATTGTACTTTTCGCATTTGACATTATTGGGAGAAAGCGTATTTAATTCGACATTATATTTCTTTTTAGCCTGTCTATTTAAGTAAGTTTTGTCTTGTTACTCAATTATATTTTATATCTACATTTCCATTTGTTATAGGTCGCGACGCTAGGTCAAAAGATTTGTCTGGTTCTATCGAGGGTGTAGTGATACGCCTGAATTCAACAAATGCACAGGTGCGTTTAACATATCTTATTACATGCTGTTATTTCGCCTTATATTTAACATCACATTAGTTTTTTTGTTGACTAGTCATACCTAGTAGTAAACTCATTATTACCGGACTTTGCTATATTTAAGAATTAAAACAACATTAATATTTAATAAGTAACAAGCTGATCATTGAAAAACCTTTTCAAAATAACATATCATATCAACTTCAATTGTCCGAATGAAACTAGCATTTATACTTTTTGTACCCACGGATTAAAGATGTTTTCCAAAGTGTTTGTTTAATCTCGAATACATCTATTACGATCAAAACCGGTTGGGATCCATTATGTTTTTTCCAATTAAGGCACATTCTTGTAAGACTCGCTTCATATTACATATATTTGGGACGCATAGTTTCAACTTAATTATGCAAAACCTTTTTAAGGTGCGTTGGGGCAACGGCAAACGTGGGGATTACAGTTATGGTGCAGATGGTCGATATGAAATAGAATTGTGGTAGGAAGAATGTTTTGAGTTGTGGTGCAAAATATGCGTGATTTACAAAACAACAACGTTTAAATCTAACATCAACCTTTATGCGTTCTTGCAACGGTATCGATTGATTATAAACCAAGTTTGGAAGTACATCATTCATATGTCGCATGTCATGCGAAAATGGGTTTTATGTCATATGCGGCAGTCTGGTCAGGAGCTACCCTGTCCGCTATAAAGGCATATAATGTTTCGTTGTATCATTAGCTGAAACGGTAGCACCCGAGTGACTGCGCGAATGCATAAAACAATGTTTTCTTACTTGTTTGTTATGCTTCTTGTGCCAGCGTCAAATTTCCTTCGTCATATCATTTCGTCTAGCATCACATGATATCACAATCACCATTATTTTCTATAGACCTTGTGGAAAAAAAAGAATACGTTGAGGCAATGAAGCAAAAGGCATAATTGCGTATTAAATCCAACACTTATTATTTTAAGCGCAGCGTATGGACAATCGGGCGACTATAACCACGGCAGAAACGCATCTGCATCGGGAACCAAAACGAGGTCCAACAAGAATAAAAACAAAAACACAAGCTCATAAAACACTTAGGTATGATACATGAGTGTCTCAAAACCATAAGCAATTAAAACGCTTCTATGTTAATAGAGGTGCTAAAAGAACGCTGTGCAAAATACAACGACGACTAAACTATTTCGACCAGGATGTGTTATTTACGTATTATATTGTATACGGATGGTATTGTGTAGTTTTACGTGACTATATAGATCGTAACCCAATTCAGAAGAACTTTTATAACAATGATTTCCATAACGTATATTGTTTTGTGTACTTTATGTTGTATGTTTGTAAAAATTTTCGTTAATATTTTTTTTTTATTACAAAACCAATACAGCATTTAAAACAAATAATGAAAATACTTTTTTACTCGAAACAATCCAAGTGTTGAAGCGTTTGTAATTATACATGTGTGTGCATGACACTACGATGATATAAACAGATAAGATACATAATATGGAAACTTGTCCCGCCTGATGTTTCTCTTTTTATATTTGTAAGATACAGCTAGATGTTGCTAAGACAAAGATTCTAAACTTGTGAAACCCAGTTATTTAAAGAGAAATGTCCATTCCCTTGTATACTGACAAAGAGGCATCGCGAGAAATTTAATTAATTTACGTTTTTATGACAGTATCATTACTGTTAACTAATGGTAACCCAAGAAAAGTAATTCGATATTCTGCTAGTTGCTTCAGATAATACGATATTTTGAAAAAGGTTTTCGAATATTACCATGTTAAGAAATCTACACCCACCGACAGGGATGTTTTAGAAAAATATTCTTATTTTATTATACATTAATACAAGGTATTCAACTGTCATGCATAACACCCTGGTCTGAACTATCGCGACAAACTAGCTTTAACAAAAAACAATAAATACACCAAAAAAACTGTATAACACAAGCCAAGACATTTATCTTTAAGACAATCATACAATTGACAATAAACCTCTATAGCTAATCATGAAATTATGACAAAACGTTTCATAAAAAACCTCCAAAATCTTTACTTGGACACAGGTGTGCAACGCCGACAACTCATGATAATTATAGTTGATATTCGCATATTCCTTCGTAAAAAATCTTTTTTGGTGGTATATGTTTCTTCGTTTGTTTCTTGTTATAGTGTTATAGAACATATTTAAAATCGAGTGTTAATTTTTGCTAGAAATTCGTAGAAAACTGCTTTTTTTTCTTATCAACAAATTAAATAAATTATTGCAATCACAACTTGCCAATGCATCATATATTCACAACAATTGGAATGTATGAACGTTTGCATTTAAAACGAAGCAACATTGAAGAACAGTCAGTGCATGAATGTTACATCAAGCAAGAACGATTATTTGTTTCCAAATTGTGCTAAGTTTGGTTCGTTTAAATATATATTTCACGTGATTATTGAATATCCGGAAACAATATAAAGGTTTTATTTTAAAAAAGATGCAATTTCATACGTTTTGGATTGATTGACATCGTATAGTAAAAATACAAGCAGACATCAAATAAACTTTTTTCTACAGATATACCGCATCGTCATACTTTTGCTTCTTATAAGGTATAAAAACATTATTCAGATACTGTTGAAGAGAGTAAGATTCTGCGTTTCGTTCATTTGAATTTTAAGGACAATTTGAGCTAGTTGACAATGCAGCGATATGGGGGGGGGGGGCACAATTTAATCGCCATTAGTTATTTGTAGCCTACCATTTGTTATTGACTTCATATTATTACCAATCGTTTTCAGTAAATGCGTGTGCTGATGTTGCCCGAAACCGTCTTAACTTTACTGTTTTATCTACCGGTGTAATATGAGGTATACAAATATAGGAGATATAGGGAATTTTGTTCTTTTGGCAGCCATGTTGGCGGCCATTTGGAATTTATAGCAAAATGCTCAATGGTGCCAATGTGAAATCCGATGGATTTTGGTTCTAGAGTTGTTGGGGAACAATAATACAGCAAAACATGTTATGCGTACAATAAATCCAGGTCATCCCAAAAATCTGGGCTTGACATCTAAACTATAAACGCTTACTTCATGACCGCCGTTAATAAAAAAAAACAATAGTCGCCATATAACCACGCCTTTAACCCCGCACTCAATAAGCATTCTTGTAACCGATTGGACGCTGAACAGTTTAGCGACTGTAGTTTGTTTCATGTTGTGTGACAAGTTGGACTACTAAAGATACGACATGCAACCATGTGTAGCATACGGGAACTTGATGAGGCCCGTATTCGAGGATGGGAAACACCAACCCTCAACAAACTCGTATAGTATGGGTTCGCAATCAGATAGATGCGCGTAACAGTCAACAGAACAATGACCCATTTATTATTTAGCAAACAGGAACGGGTATTTATTGAGAGTTTTTTTTAGTCGTGATTAATCGCATTGGCGTTTTGCACTTATCATTCATAAATTGCGATTGTTTTTTTTTTGTGTATTCTATTACATGCAGTTGAACTGTATTGTAAAAAAAAAACCTTGGTGACCTAGTATTTTCTATTTGCTTTCCTTTTTGATAACCCATCAACCATTCGGGTAAGTTTAGATGAAATTAATGTGTGGGAAGGCAACTCATAAGAAAATAATATTTTATATTCATTTTGGGAATTTTGAAATTCTAAAATTATAAATGTTTTTTTACCCCAAAACGTCATACTTATTGATATCCATGTGATGTTTTATGATATAAAAATCACGTGTTAATCATAGTCATCAATGTATATAGAGATATACGTTATTTGCAACAGTTTTTTTAAACATGTGTGCTCAAATGTGTCCTTTACGGCATATTTGTCAGGTAAACTCAAACGTTGAAATATGCGTATTGTTCAAAACCAAACAAACATAAACAACTCTGGGTACCCTGGATTTTATTTCATTTATATCAGCACAATACCAAAAATTATAAAATTATATGTGTAACAAACAGAAATTAAAACTGCCGCAACGTCCTTTAATTTTGGTTATTGTAACTCTTTGTCCATTTAGTTGGGCAGGTAACTAAACACGTGTTTATTGTTCATATTTAATCTAATGAACCATAATCGAAGATAACAGTAATATTTCAATATAAACATAATTGGAGTGTTAGAATTCATGTACTTTGATCTAAATTGACAATTATCCAAAATTTATATAGGGCATTATTCAGACCAGATAAACTGAAGCCTGTCCAACCAACAGCCAAAATAGCCCGCAATTCCCTACAGTCTTTCGCCTCTCTCGCTGTCCAGTTCGTTGCTATGGACGCCACACGTAAGCAGTTGTCGTTAATTCGTCTGCAGTGTGAGTGCCAACGGAAAGCCACCAATGACGCTTACATCGGCTTTCGTAAACCACTCCTTTGAATCAAACTCGAAGGTGTGCTTGTGGGTGACAGGATACCCGCTGTTGGTAGGCCACCATTCGCCGTACTTTGGTCCCCATTTATTGTTGTACTGCATCTGTATGGCCATAAGTTGCTGACCGCAGAACAGTTTGACTCCAGTTATTGTCGAATTTTTATCCTGCCCGGTCGTGTTGAAACGCACGAGGCCGTCGCCGACTGGATGATTTCCATAGACCGTTCCGGCACCATGAAAATTAACGTGGCTGTAAAATAATCAGTACCTTGTTGAATTGTTAAAGCCCCAATAACGCTCAAAATCAACGAATATTTCATAAAATATTTTGTAAAATATCTTTAACACATAAACAATCAGTGTTCCTTATAGCAATAGCCAAAATTTCGACGCTAGATTGTTCTGGTAACATAGATTTAGGAAGATACAAAATCCTTTTTTTATTTTGTGTTGTGGTCCAATATATTCAGCACATAATCGTGTACCAATTTAGTGTTCGTGTGTCGTATGCATAGATATCGTTGCGGGAAATTACAATGGAAAATATTGTGCCACAAAAAAATAAAAAAATAGTATTGTATATCTTGTTAAATCTATGTTACAAGACGTTGTTTGCCCTTTTTTTTTAAATTTACAAAAAGTACTTCATCTTGGTATCAAATTGTTTGTCTTGAATAATCATTCTACCGAAAATGATGACTTTATTTCCCATTCCGAGAAATTGTAATAGCCTGAGGCCGATATCATCGTAAAGGTATAATACAGTATAATATAAAAAGGCTTACCTCGTCCATAGAACAGGTCTCTCGCAGGATTTTGATTCTCCGCATTCACACGTATTCGGTCAAACTCCATTCCACAATTGTCCGTGAACGCGTTAAGCACGAGAGAATACTGCCCCTTGCCCACACTAAGAGCCGACCCAATTTTGCCGGAGTTCCGGAACACGTCCCATTCTGCCCCTTCAGCAGACGAATCGATTGTCGTGAAATAGCCGATGGTGGTCCCGTCAAAATTAAGCACCACGGCATCAGACGGCCCGTTGTTAGAGTAGCGGATGTCGTCGATAAAGACAGTAACGTCCTGGTCGGTGTCGTCCGGCTCGATACAGAGGGTTAGCTCAATTGCGGAAGTTCCCACTGGGTCCACTACGCCGAGCGTCTTCAAACCGGAGGCTTCGGAGCGCCACGACCTAGAATGAGTGTCGTTCACGTCCCATGCATCCTCGAACTCGAACGTTTTCTGAATTTCCAGCGGCACCGTCTGTACACAGGCTGCTCCAAACAGAATAACAAGTGCCGCGTACCTTCTCATTCTGCTTAAATTGATTATCAATCGCTCGTGTCTGTATCGCATATTTTTTTGATGGTTCTGCCTTTATAAGCCGTAAACGAACACGCACTTAACCTCATCTTCAAGTACATTAAAGTGGAAACAATCGTTCATTATTAAACGCCCTGAATAGACATATTTGTGGCGAATAATACATTCTTAGGTCAAGATGGCATCCATGATTAAATTGACTAATCAATAAACATATGTTGTCTGAGTTTATATATATAAGAAACAAATCATCGAAGTATGAGTATCTAGTTTATTTATATCTTAACTTGACATAATTATGTGAATGATATCAACGAAGACGTACGACCACGTAAGCCCTTTCTGTACTTATAAAAACGTGTAACTCCAGTGTTATATCATTGTAAACCATCATATTATGAAGTACAAGCACTCTGGCAAAGAGTTATATATCTATGTACAATGCGATGCCGTCCACTCTGTGTTCGAATTGATAAATAAAGTGTACGAGTCGAAGTTATGAGACCTTTTCGCACTCCTTCCTATTATAACCTACTTGACTCATAAATATAGGGACGAATTGTGAATATAGCAGCAATATCCAGCTCTTTGGTTGTTACTGAAAGATTTGCAATGTTGGTGCGGACATTTGCTGACGGTGGAGCCTGAGTACCAGGAGGAAACACTACCTGTCCGGTATGGTGCAAAGTAACGTAACTTTATGGAGTATGAAGCCGTCTTACCTGTTATTGACCTGATAATACACTAAAAAGGCCAAACTTGAAAACATGTTTCTTTCGTTAAGCACAACCAACAAGTTAGAAAAGGATTTTAGCGAACTATACGGTCAAACTTATGTTGAACAATAAAAATCATGTTTGAAATACATAACACAATAATGTTTGAGTTATTTATTTATAATATGTAAATGAAGATGTATTTTATATGGTAATTTACCTTTGCCAGCTTTGGGATTACGAAATCCCTGAACTTGAACGGTTACTTTCGGTTTCATTCAATAGAGCAGAGCAGAATAAATATTGACTTCACTTAAGCTTGACGTATAAGCATTAGTAGTACATCCCATCGTGTTTATAAATTCATAAGTGTAAACAGTGTATCGAATATGAGGGTTTAACGAGAATAAACTATATAGCAAACTTACTGATACAGGATATACAAATTCGCGATACTAAGACACGTCCATAAAAACGAGTGATTATTCAACAAGAACTGTGACATTAAAAAAGCATCAGCGAAATATGTTTGTGTGGATTTAAAAGAATTATGGCGTCAGTATTTATTTACAATAGGCTAAAAACAAACACAATCCTTATCATATACTTACTCACAGCGTTAACCCATTTACAGCTTAGTGATAGGACACATCTCTCGTGCGGTTTTGGGTCACACTTTATTATACATGCTTTAGTAAAACACAATCTTCTTGGAATAAGACTAAAATGAATTCTAAAAATCCCTCCAAAATTGACACACGGTCGAACGCAGTCTTGGTGCGGTATGTAGATGTGTTATATCTGAATATTTGGGATAATGGAACTCCCTTTTAAAGGCGCGTGACCAATTGCTTATACAATACACGACAAAACATACAACACGGCATAGAACATAAACATGATTAAAGCTTAAGTCAATGTGCATCAGAGTAACATAATATTAACTTACTGAGGACCTTTGAACTGAAATAAATACAAATATTTACTTAATACCGTTTTGTTTATTCATTTTTATGAAACGTCAAGTACTTTACACGTGTAAATGTTTCAAGAGTGATGTAAGACAAAAGCGCTCTGCATGAGAATATACAGAGACAGTATCGCCGCCAACATGTGCTGCTACTTTTTAAGCCGTATTCCTGAGAACGTTGTTTATATCTACAAGTCCTTTATAATTTACAATGCCTTATCATCATTTAATGAAAATCGTATACAAATGCTTAAGGCATTTAATTAAGTTCTCTGAGCATCGTCGAATTGCCGGGTGGCCACCGTAAAATCCTTGGGCACTGCCGTATGTTTCAAACAAGGAAGTATTTATAAATACGGCTATTTATATATAGATCGTGTTGTCCTATAGTGTTATCGATTGCGAAATGTTTATATACATGCGAATCGGATAAAGGGTACAACATGGAAGAACAGGTATTGCACTTTGTTTACATTATTCCAGAATAAACAAAACCATTAATGTAAAACAGTAATGGTACATGTACATTTCATGTGTGTGCTTTGATACTATCATATCATGCAAATGCAGGTTTCAGCCAAAATTGCCATGCATTAAAGTAGAAAGTAGGTATAACCTTAAACATGTTAAATGCACTAAGTTTCCAATTGTGTAAAATGTTACTTCTCATCAATTAGATACAACCCGTTTATGTTATTTAAATATTAGTATCCACATTTATCAGCATAGTTTTGGCTGTTTTGAAACAAGTATGCTCAGGAAGGATATAATTGCATGTATAATATATTGATGTGTAACGTGTATTGTAGGGTGATTTAAATACTGATATCGAAGAGATAAAGTTGGGTATGCGGCGACTCGAGGCAAACATAAACAGGGTTTTACAGTGTGGGTCAGATTACCCTTGGTAAATAAAACTGTGTTTTAATGAGTATCGCATTTTCAATTATGCATTTTGTGTCGTGTATTTTACGACATCCGTTGTATTAGCTTGTTTTAAACAACCAATTTATTTTTGAAGACCACACATGATTTACAGCCAATGATCCCTTATCGGTCTTGTCGGTGTAAAGAATGAATGGTTATGAACGTGTACTTATCGTTAGGTGTCCTCGTATAACATATTCAGAATTTATAGAGCAAATCTTTTACGAATTTATGTATCATTATGCAGCGGTTTACCGCTGATTAAAATGTCATCTATTGAATCTAACAAAACAACTATACATCAGAGTGTCGCACACTTAAATAATATTACAGTAATACATGTGAAGATAACAGAAACAAATATTTGCAACACACACATATATTTATGTGCATATGATAATTGTGACATATATTCTTTATAAACCATACTCATGCTTAAACATGAACCCACTGCGATGTATAACGTTGCTAATAGTAAGACAATTTTAATATTTCAGTTGCAGTCAAACGAAACGTTTACGAAATGGTACCCGATTGAAATATTTATTAATACATTTTATTTAAAATATTACAACCAATATATAAACTGAAATACCTGTTCTTTTAGTGCAAGAATGAAACAAATGTATGCACACTATTTGTTTTTAGTTCGTTCATGTCAGTAAAACTACGGTACTAATATATGTATCATTTTAACAGATGAAACAGCATTATAATTCTGCTATGCAATTTATAATATCTATTCTACGTTAACAAGCTATACAAAATGAACAATATGTTTGTATTTCTTAATTAGCAATTTGTAGGAAGTGTGATTTACTCCCCTTTGTCTAGTATATATGTGTATCGTGGGATTGTCAAACGTGTGCGTTGATTACTTTACATACTGATGTCTTTCATGCCTATGTAAATTCGGTCGTAAAAAAATAAATAAAACGTGGGCATTATTATTCGTTTGGATCTCAAGTTCTTTGATCGGTCTACCCACGAAATCAACGAAAATTAATGGTCTCTGGAATAATTATGATTTTTTTGCCGTATATGCTTGACGGAAGTTCAAAATATATGTTCTTATATCAAGAAATGAATAACACGTTACAATAAAAAGAAATTTAATGCACAACTTGTTTGTAATATTGTACATTGATGTCTAATAAATTGCATTAGCTATTTTACAGCATTCTTCTCTAGGCAGATATGTGTGACATTGTCACAACAACGCATAAACATGTCGCGGATTCAATGGCCGCAAGCGGACATCGAAGTCCTGGTATGTATTTAGAAAGCAACTCCAAAACACTGCCCATCATTGGTTCCCGCGTTCGCAGAGGACCCGACTGGAAATGGGATTACCAGGACAGAAATGGCGTGGGAACTGTGGTTGGACATTGGGACAATGGTAAATGATACCGCACACATATGTTTGATCAGATATATATCTTAAAATATGTGTAAGACAGCAAGCATAGAAATAAAATAGGGTCATTAAATCGCAGTCACGTTTGCTTTACTTAGGTTATTTAACGTACATTTGGCTTGATAACGGACAAAGGTTATCCTTTCTTAAATCTTTGCTAGTCTTGAATATTGTTCAATCATAATAGCAGAACTTAAGAACAGACTAATTTTTATCAATAAAACTTGGTATTCAATACAATGTGGATTACAAGCTTCCGCCACAGCATGTGAAATGTGTGTATAATGTTAAAACATCTTGTATCTGCTTTAAAGACCGTCATCATCATACATTGTCCACGTTTTGTTACTGCTTAAAATTTAGTTATTCACGTGTTAATGTAAATTAAAAAAACATTCAGATGTTAATTGTTGAGATATGTTGTTTTTGTTACCTTTGTCGTGTTGGCAATTGATCCCCTGCCTCAAAACGTGATACGCTGATGGTAACAATAATTTATGTTCCTATGATATACCAGGCGTTTTATTATTCCTATTTTGTAAGCATTAAACTTTAAAACAAAAATCATTTTGTTTTATAAATGGCCTGACATTTGTGTTAAAAAAATTTGTTCAACTTTGAGTTTGGTTTAGTTGTTACCTATTAAAACAGTCCGTGTCTATTTCTATAAAGTTCTTTTAAACAATTTTCGTTACCCGGCAAGTCAATTGCATTCGATGATAATATACAGCCTTTGATAGATATGCATATACAGATGACACAAATTTCTGTTTCGCTAACAGAAATAAGGAACAACCTAACATCATTTGCAATTCTTTCTTTGGATGTTTGAAACAAAAACATGGGTGACGGTGGAGTGGGACGCCAAATTGCCTGGTGGTAAGCTAGGGTACCGATATGGCGCGGGATTCTTTGATCTCCTCATTGTCGACGAGGTTCGAAGCCTTCAGCCCGGGGAGTTAATGGCAGTCGGTTGTCAAGTGAAAACTGGTATACCGCTGCGACAGACACGTTTGAAATATTCATATTCATACAAATAAACAGAACATTACATAACATTTAACATCATACAAGCATGTTATTAGATCCATAGTTAATTGACAGTGTAGTATTTTATGTAAATATAATGTTGTTTACCTGATCTCACATTATTATCTAAATTACTAATTAGTTCACGCTTACATGTATTACAAATATGAATTGGTTATCATGATGAGCTGTTATATGCTTCAGTGAATACAATCTGTGTTCTGTAATGAATGTTCTGTCATAAAAATAAACATGTATATAAACTTTACAATAAACAGTATGCGTCAAATGCAGTTCTGATGACAATAAAAGCTCAATTGAATGAACAAAACAATTATGCATTGACCGCAGACATAAAAACGAGACCCAACAGCAGAAATGTCAAACACCAACTCAAGTTTAGATGTTTAAGAAACATTCCAGTATATAGTATTTTCAGTAAGCCTTTTCAACTATACAAGTAACGGTATAATGCCCTTTAGATGAGATAATATATTTTTATCGATGTTGTGTGTTAACTGCGTAAGGATAATATATACAAAAGAAACATGCTTAGTTCGAATTTTATTAGTAACCGCTGTTAGTAACCGCTGTTATCGTTTATAGTATACATACCTTGTTGTTATTAACTAAAACTAGTATTGTTTGAAAAGCAATGTATATTAGTATTGCATATTGATTGTATGGTATTTTTGCAGGTCGACATGGAAAATTTAGAAATGTCCATGCGTGGAACAAGGGTGTTGTTATTGAAATGAAACCACCTAAAGCCCGTATAAGTATTATATCTTACACACACTGAACTTCCAAGCATCCCCTTTTTAAAATTGTGATTTCGGGCTAAATATTAAGTGTATCTGTATAATCTGTTGACATTTTGACAATTGTTTATTTTACTTAGCAACCGGTTAATTCAGAGTAACATGATTTAGCATTCTTTTATAATCGCTGGTTTGAATAAATGTACACGAAAGTATAAAATTGAAAACTAACGACCTTAAGTCACAGCTATGTTGAATTGGCAAAAAACGGCTTACGTTACACATAACGGTCGAATGTCAATATTTATTCCGCAACTTGACCTTTCTAGATTCGCATCATTTTTTAATAAAATATGCATTTTGCGACTCCTGTGAACAAAGGGCAAAATGACCAGAAAAAGAAAGTTTATCATTAATTTGTAAATAGATTTTGCATTTTTCTATTTCCGTTACGCTTTATTGACTAAATTAATTCATTAACAATGTTTAGGTTATATTTAAACTGGAATTCGAACGTGTTTACATGTAAAAAAGTGCCAAATGGGATTTTGCATCACACCTACCGATGGGTAATCAGTAAGGTACACACGTGAGTGTCTGATGAAGGGAAACATACAATCGAAAGCAAACAGACATACACACCCATTTTCTACACTGTTGTGACCTATGGTATCGACATTTTTTTTTACAAGTTTTAACGACAATCATTGCTCCTCAGCTTTTTAAAAAGTAACTGTTTGTACGTCACCGCAGCACGATTTTATTTTGATTTGAAGTAACAAAAATATGTTTATATACAATTTGCAAATATGGTCATTATAAAAGAAACTAACGAAATGCTACTCACGACAATATACATTTTATAATACATTGACAAAGTTAAAGTAAATAAATGAAGATGTGACATGATTTATATCTTTAATATTTTTACAAACAGGTACGTTGGGACAGTGGAATTAGAAGGGATTATAGCTATGGCGAAGACGGCAGATTTAAAATAGAAATGTGGTACGTTTTTACTCACTGTTTGGGAAGCGCATTAACGATAACAATACCTTTTAAAGAAACTTGTTTTAAGAATATGCTTCCCTTTAAGAATCACATTCAATTTCTTGAAAAATGACTACATTTAATAATCGGGCCAACACGAGTATGCATAATAATGATAACAAAGTTACTTTCACCGTGTTTAGTATCTCAAACCAATAGGCTTTTACCATTTTGCCGATACTGTTTGTGTATTGTTTCGTTTTATATAACATAAGCGATCCCCATGTTTTCAGCAATATAAGAAAATGTAAGACCTATTCGAACTGTACTTTCAATTCAACTAATGGTAACTCATTAAAAAAAGTGTTTATTGTCCGTTGGTATTTTGTCACTCCATTCTATACACAATGCTTTGAGTTTGCAAACACGAGACAACGCGATGAAGTGTTCTTATTTAAAATCTAACTGCATCTAACGATGATTTCCGAAGAGCGGCATATTATTCTCGAATTAACATAGCATTATCTATTGTTTTAAATGTTAACTTGGATTATCACGTTCTTCATTTACAAGTATGTGTATGTGAAATAATAATGTGTCATAAACTGAGAGGTTCCAAGGTGGTGACTTAAGTTTTAATCATGCTATGATTTGTTTTGTCATTTGCTTTAAAGGAAATGTACATGTACCTGTCTTTTATTAATTACATGTGTAAATTAATGAGGGTTGTCAGCTGGAATTTGATCATTGTTGTATTCAAATGTAATGTCTGCAGTACAAACCCTTATCAATCGCACATAATAAATAAACATCCGTTATTTTTTGCAGGGACAGTGCTTCATTAGCAACAACTCAACCAGAATCAGCCAGAGCTGAACATGGGACGAAACATAAAAATAAAAACAAGCTTTCAAAGTAGTATCGTTCTGCGCAACGTGTATTTTCCGATCAATGCATATGTACGGTCTATAACTAAAGCATGTATCTCATCGTTTTAAAATTGTATGAAACTGTCTCACCATAATTGCGATTCATAATGAAGTCGTGTAAAATTCATTTCATTGAAGTACACATTGTGGCATCTGAAAAATAAGTTTCGCGAAGAAATTGCAAAATCTAACCCCAACAAATATCGATGTTGTTGTTAATCTGCTAGTACACATGATTCCTATGGACCTCACTGGTTGTTTATAGTTCTGGCGTGATTTGCAACTCAAAAATGTCCAAATGTATTTCTAATATCTATGTTAACTTACCATATAATAAAAGTAAAAGTCACATTTTGTATGGTTGGTTATTTTGTTGAATACACTTAGACTTATATAGGACCCTGTTGCACTTGCAACCGTAGATCCTTTAAAGCTCATTCATTTGTACACCATACCGCGACAAGTGTACCTGACACTTCGTAAACAAATTGCAACCGAACACTTATCATTGTATTTTTACATGCAAGCGTGTTTATCAGTAAACGTGACAAATGCCGGAAAAGGTTGATGTTTACAAGAGGTGTTGTCAATGTGATATGCATCCCTTTAAATGGTGTACATAATTAGCTGCAGTTTGATTAAGATCCCTACACTTGTAAAAAAGTAACGCTCCGCTTGAGAAATATTTACACAAAGTATTTTACTATTGTTGCGTTATGGTCATTGTAATATGCGCTCTCAATGTCATCAGAAATGCAGTTTAATTTGAACCTTATTTATACTACGGAGCTTTTCGAGATACGTTTAACAAATATGGTCCGTTTAGTGTGCAGTTCTACTCATTGTGTTGCGTCGTACGCAGCCGTCTGGGCGATAGTTTTACGAAAAGCTTTTCAACGAATACTATTTGATACAAAAACATGTTCATGAAAGCATACATGTGTTAACTTTCTTCCTTAAACTGTGCCCTTCCATACGGCAGTACGTAACCGTGTAGGGCATTTAGGAAAGCGGATACTTACAAATTAAAAACCAAAGCTATTTCACCAATTTTATAGATCGCGGATTCAGCTTAAGAACTCCACTCATATATACAAATAGCTTTTTATTGTGCAATGTAAAGTATGACAATTGCGATATCCCCCCATTGCATAATTCTGGAAGCAAGTGTTAATATCACATAAAACAGATTTGCCAAGCTGAAGTGTGTGCCAATATATTTGTTTACGTTTGTGATTAGAAGATAGTCTGTAGATTCCGTTTATATAATGTTATATAAGCCTGCATGTATATATTATGTTTCTATATAATGTGTGTGAATGAAGATTTTCTTTGTACACTGTTGAATACTGTTTCAATTACTTTAAAGTTAGCCCTAAACGTTACTACGATCAAGTGGGGGTTAAATATTTGGTGAAGTCTTCTACATTGGTGTAAGTTAAGTAATTTGGTTGATTTATTTCTCAAATAAATTAACAGATCGGGCTAGGATGGTGAAGAATATGTATAGCTAAGTTTATTATTAAAGGGAGACTGTACTGACATCTAATACTATGACCAAACGCCGGCCCAGATGTTCAGGATGAAAGCCATATCGAATTAATAACAATGAACAAGTGTAAAGATTGTGATTTGTAAATGATTTTAATTACACGGCTCGCCGCCTTGGAGAGGGATGGATCGAAGGTCCTTGTAAATGAAAGCACTATGTCTATTCATTTTTAATTTGGAGCAGTGTAAAAAATAACATATAATAATAATGTTGTATTGTAGATTTTCAGATAATATATTCCATAAATGATGCATGCAAATTAGGTTTATATTGTTATTGTTTTATTGTTATTGTTCAAGTTGAATTGTGAACTATACAAAGCATAGTTATCTTTTAAATAAGAAGTGGTCATTCCAATTTCAAGCTCCGAGTTTTCACGAACTTATTTTGACACCAAAACTCATTGTCATTTCTGATGGTCGTCCAACGGAAACAAGGCTAATCGCATTTTATTTTAAGTTTGAAAAAATGTCATAGCACATTCGCAATCAAGATATTACAAACAGCTGAAGTCAAACACACATATCTTCGAATACTGATCCAAGACCTTACGATTTCATTGTAATAAATACCAGATAACCGAATGGAATTTCTCAATTTAAAACATTAGTGACAAGGATTCAAACAGCAAACACAGATCATGATATAAGTTATGTATCCTATCTTGCCGTCCTATGTCATTCTGCCGAATGCGAACGGATTTTAAAAGCAATTGTAGAACATTTGTTTCAGGAACGATACACCATACAGACGCAAAGTAAAGAAACGGCACAACGTTGCCATTTATAAATCGATACATAATTTTGGTGACCAAACGGACACATCTCGATTCAAACATGACTTACTAATAACCGAATAAATTTCAAAATAAAGTGTATGATATAACAATATTATCGTTTTCACTTGCACTTATCGCGCATGAATGGCCCATACATAAACCACCGCAAAGAGGGCTTGGTACTCCTAACGCTATGCGTTGTAACATAACAATGTAAACACTGTAATCTAAATAACATGAGATTGTGTTAATCATTACCATTATACACTTTTTATAATCACGTTTAACGTCATTTTATACTTAACAATATAGGAACTGGTTGTTAGACAATTGAATGCTGGTGTTGTGGATATTGTTCCTAATATTTCTTTCTATCAAACAACTTTAATTAAAGTTTTGAATATAATGACACATATATGTTTAGATTCATGTTTTCCATTTTACAAAACAATTAACCTTTTTTAATCTTACACATGTGTAGATCAAATGCGTGTGTTTTTAATGGGCTGCATTTATAAACAGACACATTCCAACACGTTATTTTGGTGATATAAAGTTTGTCAACATGGAGTTCTGTAACGTCGGTTAATAAGCCTTTTATACTAATACACGTTTTTCTAAAAGGTTTCTATGTGTACAAGCATATTATAATATGATCGTACAATCTTCTGGGTAATGGATAATTTTGCCAATTACTCTCTTACTTATAACATCCAGGAACGTGTTTCATAAAAATTGTATGAAATGATTAATTGTTATACGATCGATTATATATGTGTGTTAAGCTCACTATGACCTAAGTTTAATAACCACACTTACCCATCTTACAGCGAATGTCATTGTAGTCATTTGTCAAAACCTGCTGTATTTTTGTCTCGTGTCCAAAGGTTACAAAAGCAAAATATTCGTCTAATATCCTGTCATCCTTTGATTTACCTTCCTCTAAACCTGTAATTTATGA
>VMBQ01010781.1:0-22174 GCA_007657795.1 Dreissena rostriformis | reverse complement strand
TGTGTGTGTGTGTGTGTGTGTGTGTGTGTGTGTGTGTGTGTGTGTGTGTGTGTGTGTGTGTGTGTGTTTGTTTGTGTGTGTTTGTTTGCGTGTGTATGCATGCGTGTGTGCGTGCGGGCTTGTGTGTTTTTTTGCATTTTTTGTTGTTTTGTTTTTCTTTTCTTTTTTGTGAAAATATGTCCTCATGAGCCTCATATGGCGTATTGGATTGAAATAAACACCCATCTATCATCTATATTAGATCTCAAAATTAAGAGACGTAATTGGAAAAAAAGAGAATAATGCCATAGCATCACAAACGAATTTCTTTAATTCCAAGCAAACACTAATGTCACCATCGAACTTAGTATTTGGGTGAAAGCGAAACCGTTAAATAGGGTGGGGCATGCTTTAAACTATATGAATGATAACATTTGATCTTCTTGCATTCACTGTTGTCTATTCGTGTTGCTTTAAAACACTGTTTTTAATGATAATACTCTGAAGTGTGTGCAAAGCGAAATAAATGTTATAAACACGTGACACATTTTTTTCAAAGAATTTGATAAGTTATCTAGAACGCAGTGGCAGTCATTTGTTTTAGTGAAGCAACATATGCAAGTATACTAGTAAAGTATTCAGTCTATTTTTGTGATATTCACTCCAAAATAAAGCTGACGACGTCCTCAACCAAGTTGTCTATTCGTGTTGCTTTAAAACACTGTTTTTAATGATAATACTCTGAAGTGTGGGCAAAGCGAAATAAATGTTATAAACACGTGACACATTTTTTCAAAGAATTTGATAAGTTATCTGGAACGCAGTGGCAGTCATTTGTTTTAGTGAAGCAACATATGCAAGTATACTAGTAAAGTGTTCAGTCTATTTTTGTGATATTCACTCAAAAATAAAGCTGTCGACGTCCTCAACCAAGTTTTTTTTCTCATGAATTTGAACTCACGTCTAGTTAGCTATTGCTTTCACATTGACTGATGCAGTCGTTTCTCTCAAACATTTCATTCAGCACAGTTATCTTACAATAAAGATATGTTACGTTGCTTCTTCTTTTCTCCACGTCGACAATTCCTGCCATTCTGAGCTTTTTGAAGACAGAAACTTGAAACTTTATCAATTCATTAGTTAACATGAAACAAGAAAAAGGGTGTGTCTACCTTTACACTTCATAAAATTGTACATTTTTAAGGGACAAAAAGTTGTCTAGTTTACACACAGAACAGAACACCCCCGCTTCTGTTGCGGTGATGATATTGTTGTGGATGATGAACAAAATCTCCAATATGAGATGTACATTTCATAGATCTTTTAAAACATGTTTATAAAACGATAATTTAATACGACTGACATTTGTATATGTTTATTCAATTAGCCCTAATTGAAGTTCAAGCCACATCATTCACTGTATGTTTATCATTCGCGAACATCGCCCCATTATTAGAAAGCGTAGTAAGCTTTAAATAATTTGCAGTTAATAAATGTTTCATGAATAATTGCACAGGTACGCCGTACTTGAAAACAACTCCTCATAAATCGTATTTATACACAAGCGGCAATCGTGAAACATCGCCTTCGGAATCCTCCGCAATAATAATTTATGCAATAAATCGTCTGCTGATCCAGAGTGACACAAGCGGTAGGAGTGTCTGTAATATACCAGTCATAGTTTGCAGTCCTTACAAACTCTGAATTTGCCTCTTAAATTCCATTTTTTTTTTTTCGTTCTTCCAAGCTGTAAGATGTCTGATGTAATTTATAACAAGAAACCGCACGTGGGTTGCCAAACGACGGATTTCTGCATAAGAACAAGTGCATGTTTTATGTACTTTAAACGAATTCAACCCTGGTTAATATAAACTGAGATACACCATGCGAAAGCTGAAAAGTCTTATGTAATGAGTAGAAATCCGTCACGCGTTTTCCTTCACTTTTAAACCACTTACTTACTTGCCACGAACACACTTGTTATTGTTTATATCCGTCAAACATTATTTAAATCCTATAAACCGCCATCCGTACTTCCCACGTTTTCTCCGCGTTTAGTATGCCTCACTTGAATTTCATTTGGTTCAGCTAGTATAAATAGTATGCGTGTTAAAAGAAAAGAAAAGATACTTGTTTTTCAAACAATAGTTTTGAACATTAAGGAATATTCAACGGTTGCACAAGTAAAACTATGTGGTTTTTTCCCCTCTCAATAATACATTTTGTATATTTTAAGATGTAATTTGCAAACACACAAAACCATTATAGCATAACAATTCACCACGCATGCGCTGCTCAGGACCAGGTTATAAAGAGCCTTTAAAACATTACCTTTACCGCGGTGACAAAAGATTTATCGGACATATAATAGTTTGAAGTTTTTGTATTGATTTATCGGCAGAACGACATTGACCATTAACATACAAGTAAACAAAGTATAGTCAAAGTGCATCAGTTCAATACACATACAATCATGCACATACACACAAACTACAATGAAAGTGTTCAAACATTATGCACAAACGTGTACGTATTAACAACAACAACCACACAAAAATAGCCAACAAGTAATNCTACAAAAAGACTTGTTGCCTTATTTTGCAAACTGATGAATAATCTACGAATCTGGGACATTTAAGTCAAATAAAAAAAATACACAACGCGACTTAAAACGAATTTTGGGAAACAATAGATTTACATAAGGGTGGAAGTGCCACATAGAGTAAATCATTTCAGACGCCGTGACGCAATACAGTCACAAAGTGCCACATGAGATAATCATTTTTGGTGCCGTGACCAGGATATTTAAAAGTTGGCAGGCAATAGCATATTTATTTTTGAAGCCGTGTGACAGCAGCAGACGACAAGAAGCAGAAACATTATTTTTAACGACACGCCACGGAAGCAGCAACGACAACAGCATCAGCAACGACAGCGACGACGACGACAGCGACGACGACAGCAGCAGNGTATTTAAAAGGTAGCTGGGGTCCGTTTTTGATTGATCGCTTTGCTACTTTTAAAAATGGAAATACTTTGAGATATAATTCAAAATTCGTTGATTTTGAAACGGAAGCAGTTGATTGCTTTACACAGTTTTGGGGTGCCGATTTGAATTGGTTGAATTGGTTGGTTTATCTGGTAGGAAAAACAATTATGCACCTTCTAGAATGCAACGCATATGGCGTTTTGGTGGTACACTAGTGCAGCATTTTGGCCATTCTTTTTGAGGTTGGCAATGTACAAATGCGCTTTGCGAAGGATATTATTCTGTTTGACAAAGGGCAGAATATTTGTATGAGTAATAACCACTCTGTGTTAAGTTCAAGACGTTTTTCAAGAAAAGTTCTTGCTATTCGAATTTTTACTATACTATATGTCGTTCATATGTGAATTGGTAATATGAATGTTTTGACTGTTTTGCTATACTTATTGTATAGTAGGAATTTTTCACGTGTTTATATTTGTAGAAATGATTTAATGGATATTGTGTTTGTATGACCATAAAGAATGTATAGAATCCATGTTGGTGTAAGCAAGGGTTAAAAATAACAATTTTAAAAGTATAATACTTGCAAAAAAGATGGCAAGGGTAATGCTAATTTTAAATTGGAAAATACTTGCAAAAATGAAAGCAAGGGAAACGGTTTTGTCACAGAAAGTCAATTTATAATGTTGGTGTGTGGGTTTCGTGTCCATCTGCCTCTGGGGTAGTCGCGATTGTGTGTGGCATTTCATGGGCTCATAGGGTTGTGGAATTGTGTGGTCGTTGCAATTCTGGTCTGGTTGTGTTTATATAGGTTTTTGAAGGTGATACATGTCCAATGGTGCGGAAATCAAGATTTCCTCGTGCACAGATTTTTAGGTTTGGTCATTCGACAGGCAAGCAGGGTAGAGCGAAATTTTGATTTAAATCGTTTTATTTATTTATGCTATGTTTGTGTGTTGAGGTTAATATTATGTTTAATGTGTTTCAGTGAGTTTTATGAGAGCAGACGGATGACTGACTTGAGATAGAAAGGGGCATTGGTTCCGGCCATTTTACCGTGGGATTTAAATATTTTTCTAAAAAGAATACTTAACGTTTACGATATAGTAACAGCTGATTATTTGTTGATTTCTCTAAAATAAGAGGTTTCAGGAGGTGATGAAGGCACCTAGACACCGGTCTTAAGCCATGGGTCCTCAAACGTCCCCCTGCCATTAAAAGAAAAATGAAAAATGAGCAGTAGGGTTGCGTATCCCGCTCGCGTTTAAACCTGAATCGTTCGTTACCACCGATTATTGTTTGGGGTGTACTTGAAGTCATGTGCACTTCTCTTAATTGGTGGTTATGGATAAATCTTGTAATTATCGCAGCTGCTTTAACCAAAACTAGTGCTTCACTTTATGTACTTTTTGGCGTGGTAAATGGGCATGGTGGGCGTCCTCTGTGCGCTTTGGGCATCGGCGACGGACGGGCGGTTGGTAGGGCCGTGGCGTCCTTGGGCTTGTGCTTTTGAATTGTGTAGTTAAATTGTGCAATTGTATGATTTTGAGTTTAGGCTTGACGTCTGATGGGTATTAATAATATTTAATTATTCGCATGCAACGCATGTGCATGTTTAATGATACGTATAACGACGTGTTCTACATAATGGATTAAGTATCGTTTCAGTTCTTAGATATATGAGAAGGATGTCGCAACGTTTACTGACGTCTCGAGACTCTTTAACTGAGCGGTGCTATTGGGGTCGATCTTTGTTGCACATTGAAAACATACGATCGTCAGAAGATTCGTTTCTTGCATTTATGTGTAGAAAGCCCTTTCAAATACAAACACCCACTCCGTGCGTGTGTTTTAAGAAATAAAAGACCCTGCTTGTCATGACACCTAAACAAATGTGTTATGTTTGTCATAAAATGTAATGGAATATAAAACATAATCGAAATTAATGGACCAGTTACGGTAAAAAAGTTTCCAGTTTTTGTACACATGTACGTAATCTGGTGCGAATATATGTGGTTTGAGTGCGTTTTAGATAATGATTTTCGGTTTTGTTAACGGGCGGTAATAATTTAAATTATTTGAAACAATTTAACTTGTTCATGTGTGTGTACCTAAAGATAGACATACACCTCCAAGCTTTGACATTTGGAGATTTCAACTATATGTTGCTATGTTGTTTTGCAATTGGTTCATTGCCGTAAAGGGCCGCATAAACTGTGTGTCACCACGTGGGAAGGTCGGTGATTATTTATGGAAAGCATTCAATATTGGATAAATATTGACTGCACTGAAAAATAATCGACATTAATGGATCAGTTCCGGTTAAATAGTTTCCAGTTTGTTGACGCATGTGCGTAATCTGGTGCGAATAAACGTGGATTGAATGATTTTAAGATTATAATTATCGTTTTTTATTTCTGGTGATAATAATTTAAATAATTGAAACACTTACTATTGTGTGTGCCAAGAGATAGAGCTTTACAATGTTGTGCATGTTTAACTATATGATGCTATATTGGTTCCGCGCCGTAAAGGACCGAATTGTATAAAAAGGTTTCTCTCCTGCTAGCGCAGCTGAATGTTCACTTTGTGTATTTATCAAATTATTTTTTAAATTACGATTACGGTGTATCAGAATTGCATGTCCGCATGTGAGCTATGGCTTTTACGGCTTAGTCGCATGGCTTTAGATGGTATGTGTGTCAAATAGCTCTGAACAAGTTTAATATTGGCTTTTATTTATCTTGTATATTTAACCTTTTTTTCAAATGGTATTTCGATTCCTTATAGCTCGTTTTATGTTTTGCAAACACGTGTTGAGAAACAAGTATTTAAAGCGGTAACGCGTTATCTTTGGCGAAGCGAATTCAGTATTTTCAATACAGTGTGGCACAAAATGTGCACGGGATATCTCGTGCACGAGCGCGGGATATAGTAGGACGACCACGGAGTGCTACGTTTCAGATTCACTTGTGTTTGATCCACGTGTGTTTGATCCACGTGTGTTTGCGGCGTAAAATAAGGCAACTGACCCTTTATTTACTCTATTTGCATTATGTGGTAGGTTTTATTTTACACTGTTATCACGTTTAACGTCATGTTTCGACTTTTATGAAAAATGTATATGAACGTTAAAAAAACATTGATGTTTTATCAATGTTATTAGATTTGTGTATTGCATTCGGCAATGCATGTATACACATAAGACTAAAACACCATTCGCAATCCCCCGGATATAAATGGATAATCTGCGCATTACTAAGGTGACATTACACATAATGTGTTACCAATATGCACACATGAACTAGTTTTCTATTAGCACAGTTAGTACACTGTTTCTCACATTTTCAATTGTAAACGTTCAGACCGAATTATTTTAACGCGTTAATAAAAACACTGATCGGGCAACACACAGGCTCGCGTAATCTGTAAGATAACACTTTCTTAAGGTTTGTTTCACGTTAGCGATATTCCTTTCAGTTAACACCAACATTTCGTTTTTTTTAACCATTTGGATATAATTGCGCATGTTCATTTTCTTTAAGGTGAAGACTGCATTCTACAAATATGTCACCGAAAAGAACATAATATTTAATGGCACAGACACACAGATATTCGATAGGTTCCGACAAGACAGGATACTAAGTCCGTCATGGAGTGGAATGGAGCAGATAGTCTATGCACATTTTTCAATTAAAGGGTAAATGACTGTAATTAAGCAATTCAAAAGTAAATTAACCCAGGCACCCAATTACAAGAAGTTAAGCATATTTGTGTTTTGATAAGATTTTAGTTTTGGAAACTGACGATTATAAAAAATTTAAATGAAAACATAGATGCCCCTTTCCCTGAAGTGTAAATATAATATCATGTGTACCCATCTATTCGTCGATCAGTATATTTTTCTAAAGTAATTTTTACATATTTTATGCTGTACTTAACAACAAGATTGTAAGGCAGTTGTTCACGTGATAATTAGCACAGATAAACTTCCCAGCACCCTTCGGCCATTTTTCTTATTATAACACAACCTTATTTGAACTCGGTCGAGATACAATTAGAATAAATGGTATGAGGAAGTTTAATGATCATTAGGCCATTAACGTGATTTCTAAGGGGTTAACAAGGTTTCACTATTACTATAAAAATAACACTAACCTGCCTTAACGCACCGGCACCATTTAAGTCTCGGAATTAAGAAGAATTTAAGTGCAATTAACTACACTTATCCATTTCTGGAATATAGATGAATTTGCTGCTAGTCATTAACATGTCAAGTATGTTGTCAAACACGAATATTTAAAAATGGCAGATTTATCTTGACCTTATGATCGGTACACAGTTATTGCGAGCAACAAGTACTGGCAACAAGCTAGCGTGTAAGGTAAGTAATTTTAAATATCTGTTTTAAGGATAGAGTTGGAGATGGAGATACAGTCGGCACAATCTAAATGAAACCCATTTATTAAAACTGTCCTTTTAAAATGGATCCTGACCCTTAGCTTGGGACTCGGATCATGCACGTGACGGACAGTTTCCACGTGATATACACCTTATGTCAATAAATGGTATGAATTCCTAATTAATGGGGATTTTTTGTCTCGACAAGCTGCTTCATGCCCATATTTGACTTTTAACCTCCAAGTGTGGCCTTTACTTTTGCGCCTGGCCAGGGACACATGTCTTGTACAAGATTTACCATCTCTAAATTGAAGGTTTTGTGGTAGGTTATTAAAAACAAATATGATTGACGAAGAAATTTCAGTCTGGACGAGATGTATAATGTTCAATATGCATAGCCAAAACTACAACACTGAAGAACATCGAATGAACGTCAAGGGGGGTGTTTGATTAATTGTTTAATTTGTTTAATATGACAATATTGTAATCGTAGCTGTAATGAACATATACAATCATTCAAATATTCTTAATGATTGTGAAGTTATTTGTACTAATAATTAAGAGTGCTTAATGGCCATGTTATATATCTTCCCCATATTCTAATTGACTCCCAGCTCACAATAAAGCAACTGGTATGCTATACAAAATGTTTATTTGAATATGTGTGTCAAATTAATGCAATCATGATATACACTGAATAACAGTGATGATTACTGTGTTCAGTTTAATAGTTTATGTCAATTTAAAAGAAATAATTTCAGACTCCCAATATAAACAACTACGTGAATGTCAATTCGCGTAAGTATGAACTATATATAAATTATAAGTTCAACCTTCCCATAAGTAATGTTCGGCCATCATTCGACATTGTCCGAACAGATAAACGAAGAATACTTGGATTAATGAAAACATTTGCTTTTGTAAATGCTATAAATCGAAACCTGGCGCTGTATAAATGTTAATGATTATATCAACAAAAGATAACTTCGAGAAGTATTTGTAACCTCAGGATGTTTTCATAATAAACATTAAAAAAACTCAAGAGTTCACCGTTCATTATCTTCGTTAATAACAAATGTCATATTTCACATTCCAGTTTAATTACTTGTCCCCATTTGTCTCGTTAACTTGTTTCTGAATTTCTAATATTACAACCAAAATGAATTGATGTAAACTATTCGAATAATTTACAAGTTTGTAACATGTCAAAAGACTATCTTCTTTCAGAAAATAGTTGCTGTCTATAAAACAAAGCGCATTAAGTTACCGTTGACTATATTCTTAACAATAACAATTGAAATGTTTTCACAAACGGGTGTAATTACTTTTTCTTATTGGTTTGTGATATTGCTAGCGAATAACTGATATAAGATAATATAATTGATATAGCATAAACTATATGACTATGTCACATACTAGTCCTGATTCGTATATCTACCTTAAAATATCAGAAAATAGATTGTTTTCCGGGAAAAATTACTTAAATTTTAAACATTTTCCTATAACCGATTTCAAAAACTAATATCGTTAGGCTTACATTTAATGATAATGGATAGGCACACAAAGTTGTGAAATAAAATAAACTTTGTCCTGAACCGTCACTGAACGTGTCTTCGTGTAAGACATACCATTGATATGTCCGGCATATAGCTTTGTCGTACATGAATGGAAACATTTCATAGACTCTGTCCATCATCACTAGATCATTCACAAAACATGTGTTCTTGTAAGTCATTATAATTAAATCTGGATAAGCATTGCTTAGTTAAATTGACATATCGCTAGCAATATAGAATAGTAATTCGGCTTACTTTAAATCAGAATGATCAGAAATTTTTGAGCGGAGCACCTAAGGATCCGCGATTAATTTTATCAAATTTAGCACGCTCAGTATGATGGGAGAAAAGGACGCTTAATTAAAAAAAATATGATACAGTTTAGGCTCCAGTGACATATATATGCAAGAGAAACAAAACGAAGTATGTACATTTTGTAGAATATGTGACGAAAAACTTTGGGGTCGAATTAGATACTTTATGTTTTTTCACTGTAACATAATAATTACCTCCCTTAGTTTAACATTTGCCATGTATATGATATGAAATTGCCAGTATATCAAGACTTTCAAATTGGTAAGCGGTCACTTCTCCTGCGTATGCGAGCGGGACAACATCTGAAGAAAAGGTACGGTACTCTAAAGAACATTTCTATGGAGCATTTGGGTTATTACGTTGACGTCAAACGTCGCTGCCCGGGCTGCAGAGTTCTTGTTGCATGTGTAGATGTTCTTTAGAAGGTTTGAGTCTACGGATGTCGTACAAGAGAGTGGCGGAAGCTTCACCTAGGGTCTTGGGCTGACAAAAAGCTAAGAGGTTCATTGAAGTGAGAAGATATAGAACGTAGAAGTTTCGTGAAGCCGACGGTCCCCTGTTTGTCGCATTGTATATATTTGTTGCGACTCGATTATTTAAAGTTTCGAATCATACGACAGGAAGCTTAAGGAAAATTAATTATTGGAATTATAAATTTGGTATTTGGCCTTCCGAGGGCTTCGGAAGGCACATCGTAATTGTGCGCTCGGTGGCGACCTCAAGAAGTCGGCCTCGCGCTACAAATACATTCCAGTGAACATTTGTCAAAATTGACCTTGGGGTTAAACATGAGATGGCTTTCAAATATCTTTTAGACGCAATTAGCACAACGCACCATAATGGACAAATGCCGATCACAAAAGAGCACATCTTCCGGTTCGCGAAGAACAAATAGTTTGAAGTAATAAAGAAACAAAGAAAGTACATTTTAATTATCAGATAAAGTCGACTACAAATTAGACTATTGACATAGATTAGAGTCAAGGTTCAAATTTGTAGGCATGTGTACATAATGTTCGCAACTATAAATAAGGTAAATTCGAAATCAATTTATTATCAAACAATAAACGGAACTGTATTTTTCGGCTTAAATATTAGGGCATTGTTAACAAATTCTACCTACCAACAATACATACCATATTCAAAAAACAAAGCACATCTACACTGTTGTAAAACACACACACAAACACATCCACACACACCGACATGTTAAAACAAGGTCGCTTAAAACCGTTGTAAAATTTTGGTTCTAGTATCAAGCTTTGATTACTAAAAATAGATCTTGTTACGACAAATATTTCATATAAAAACGACATGAACCCTGATGAGAATGGGCTTCTATGACGACTTATGTTGTCACAGGTTTCACGTTAACACTTTCAAAAATCAAAATCAGTTCAATTCAATTGTAAGCAGAATAATATTGTGGAGGTCCATTTTTATGAATCATAAATTGGATGAAGTGTATGAAACACATTTGTGCTGAGCTATTGAAATGCGGGGCATATAAGCGATGGCGCTGCAAATACAGTTTGATATATTCTGTGATAAGTGTATGACTTGTATTGATCAACAAGGCGAACTCAGTTTCATAAGCCATCTTCAATGCAGATATACATTTAATTGGATACCCAGTTTCATAAATTTAGCGAAAAAAAAAATGTATTTTTGTTTCATTCTGTTCGGTGACTTAGTGGAGAACAACTGTGCTTGAAAGCCTGCTCATTTCAGTCTAGCTCGAGTGGAATGATAAGAATTGTTATTTTCAATATAGTCTGGTGCATCAATATTCAGACTATTTTGTTTAAGTGTATTGTTTCATAATAAGGCGAATAACTTCATCGCCAGTGGAAAGTTCGACATGATGATAAACAAGAAAACAATTAATAAAAATTCAATAAAATACAACACTTAAATTTAATAATATATTTCAGCGACAACGATTTACTACAATACCATTTACCCACTATACCAGTGGGCGATATTTGTGTCATATTACGTCATATTTTTTACATAAAAGTACACAAAATGTTGAAGTACAATATAAACTAGTACTAAAATAATAAAATATAGTATGCTGATATGTCTTTAACTATCTCTTATATTTGACAAACGGATTTGGTATTATCAACAAAGAAGGATTTCGATTGTCATTTGCTGACAAAAACATGCTTGATTGATTGATCCGTTTTTGTCATTCTGCATATTATAGTCCGTAGCAGTTTTACACTTTAATACTGATGAAGTTAAATCAATTCAACATGAAAAAATATAATATTTGTTCGTCATCACTGTTAGTACGCTATGTGATTTTTAATCACGCGTATCTCCTTTGGATCACCAGTGAAAAGTCATTATTATTGCTATTTCTACCACTACTGCATGATGAACTCACACCACTATACAAGGGCACACATGCACATTAGAAAGAAATCAATACACAATTTAAGAACAGGCCGGGAAATATTATTTGGAGACACTTATATTCGTTAGAAAGTGAAATATTTATAACAAATAGTCTGACAATATAAGTACACAATCTGCAAAACCACAACACTTGATATATGTGTAGTGTTCTGAGAAAACTGGGCAAAATGCATGTGCGTAAAGTGTCGTCCCAGATTAGCCTGTGCAGTCTGCACAGGCTAATCAGGGACGACACTTTCCGCCTAAACTGGATTATCGCTAAGAAGAGACATCATTTAAACGAAAAATTCCATACAAGCGGAAATTGTCGTCCCTGATTATCATGTGCGGACTGCACAGGCTAATCTGGAATGACAATTTACGCACAAGCATTTTGCCCAGTTTTCTCAGAACGCGACATAAATAGTTAACTAATGCTTAGTGTCAATCACATCTACACAAAGAACAAGTATACATCTTATCGTTGCGTAGAGGCACAAAGATACGCCCGTAATTAAATAATTACATGTATTTATAAAACGTAAAATCAATTTGGAAAATAGGATGTTAACCGTTTGTTTCAAGGAAGCGCCGACTCTTAATTCCTAAATATACATTATATTTTTGTGAATTTTATTTTTATTTTATCTGTCAACCTGCTTTTTTATTCGAAGCTTAAATAAATGGATTTCAATCGCTGAATCAAAATTAAAAAAAAATAAAACGCAAATAAATGTTTGAACATCATAATTAAAATACGAAGAACGTTGTTTGATACTTATGGAACTTTTAAATATCTCGTCCAATAATCTTGGACACTTCTTATTAGGTCAAATCAACGAAAGGCGAATATTTTACCTTTAATCTGTGTGTTCCGATTATATATCCTTATTTCGTAAGCACGATGTATTAGGTTCGAACACATACGAATCAAGATTTATTATTTAAAATGTACAAGTTAACCTAACTCACTTAGATCAAAGGGATTGTGACTCATCGAATAATTGCCCTTTATCATGAAAAGAACAGCGTTCGAAGAATAATAATTTGTGAACGTATGGTTACTTTCTAAAAACATCCCATTTTGAATAGATCATTTGACACATTTTATCAACATGACAAAGTTCTTTATTTGAGATTGTGGAACACTANAAACATTTTTTTTTTCTTCTAAAATCTTAAACCCACACTCAAGCTAATTACAACACACATGTGTTAAACAAACAAGGAACAACACATCCACATATTAAATACAAATTGTCAAATTTATCAAAACATTTTTTTTCTTCTAAAATCTAAAACCTACACTCAAGCTCATTACAACACACATGTGTTAAACAAACAAGGAACAACACATTCACATATAAAATACAAATTGTCATCAATGTTCATGTGTTGCAGTCATATGTATTATAGTCATATCTAACCTTAACAAAAACTATATAAGCCGGTAAATTATAAAGCATACTTCGATAAAGTATACGACTTTAAACTGACAATTACAGTCCACAAGTTTTAAATCTCTACATCACTTTAGTTAAATGCAAATTATAAATTAATCAATCTGCGTGAATGTACTGCAGATAAATATGAAAACATAAACAAACCACACATTTTTGACCTAATTCCAGGGTTAACACACAGTCACAGATCAGCGAGGCGCCCTAGATAAAAATAAATTAACCAATCAAATTCACCGGGCTTTAAATAGAACCACATGGAAAAACCATTGACTATAGTCTGTTTCAGTCATCCAGGTAAACAAACAGGTTATTCAGGCCAAGGGAAAAAAAAAGTTCATTTCTCATGTCGACATCAACATGCCCCGACTCAATTTAAATTTATGTCATATATCTTATCACCATGAAGCTATTGTTATTATAACTTTTTGTAAAAGTTGCATTGTCACTGTATACTCATGTGTCACTGTATTTGTGATTTGAGCTTTATTAAGGTAATGTTGTTGTTGTTGTTGTTGTTGTAGAGACAGTAGAGTAGTACGGGTATATAATAATTCCTAAATCAAAAACACTAAGGAAATACATTTTCAATAATTTAAGAACAGCAGCGAAGTAATTTTACATAACAATCTTAGTGTGCAAAACAATGAAATGAACACAAACTATACAGTTTTTATAGTTGACCTATACAAGTATTTATTGGAAAAAGTGTTGTTCTTTCTTAGTGAACTGAGATCTAAAAAAATCATACCATTCATATTGAATATGGACTCTTCAATTAAAAACAAGCCAAAAAGTTGCTTTATTTTGTAAACACTTTATTTGATTGTTCACTTAAGTCGATCCATTAAATATGCATGCAAAAACATCAAAAATGGGTTTTAACATTCAATACATGCTTCAAACCTGGTTTTGGCAAGTGTACATGTTTACCAAACTCAAACAGGCATAAGCAGCATTGGTTACAAGGCGTGTTTGATAACTACTGGGCTCAGGTCAGTTGGTTAACCTAATAGAAGACATTGCTGATCTCAAATTTTAATCATACGTGTTATTTGATAGTAAATGTATGTAGGTCTACATTGAGTGTTCGCTTCCAACAATACCACCATACATCGTATCTTAAATGCATCTTTGAAAAAGGAGATATTGGAAATGGTAATCGATGCCCGACATTTGTCTCTTAATACATTTTATTTTCATCAGGTAAAAGGCAATTTCTGTAAACATTACCGTAATCCTTATTTATTTCAATACTTAACTAAATGCCATGCCTTCGTCGTAACACTTGAGCGCGTGAAACACGAGAGGGTGGTATTCTGAATTTCTTTAAATAATCAGTCATTATAATCTAAATTTAAGATGAATCTAAAACATATAGCTAGAGTTTGAAATGAACTTATTTGCGTGTACCTCACTTATACTCGTTCAACTTCTGTTTCTTTAATAGGCGTATTTTCAAGTTGATAGAGCCTTAAAGAGAGCCGATGCGACTTGCATAAGAAATGACAAGACAAAACTATATTATGCACCACGTAAACGAAGAATATGTATATTGCATTATCTGAAGTAAATATGTATGACCANTCATCATTATATTCATAGTAAACACAACACGAACATATACTAACAAGTATACACTTTGATGAATGGTAAGATTGTGAGGCTATTGATAATGTAGAATGCGGCGTCGACAGCCACTATTGTAGCATATCATTATATTGAAGCACATACGTAATGTAGTTCAACATCAATAATATGGCACATAAATTATAGCACATCTTTACTATTGTACCATATCCTAGAAATGTTTTATCATTCTACGTTGAAAATATGTTGCAATATCTTAAGTAGACGCATAATCATATATTGTGGTTATCAATTAATGAGAAAAAATGTCCAAACCGATTCATATGCACAATTGTGTGTCTGTTGATCCGACTGCTGTGCTTTTTTAAAATTAAATCTTAAAGTAATATGCATTCAATCTGCATTATACCACGGAATGAAAATGTGACTGTATCTTTCTAGAAATCGTATTACAATGGAAGTATCTCGACGACTTGGCATTTACATTTGCTGTTATCAAACATTCAAGCGAAAAATTACAAACATAATTCAAATTGGACGCTGGTTTAAATAATTCTTGAATATGCGGTAATTTTCGATAATATCACATGTTGTCACGCACACAAAGGAATCGCTGGAAACGTGCTTCGTGGATGCTCTTTAATTATCCGTTTGACTACGAGACAAATATTGCTGATATCGATTTAGGCGTGGCGCTTTCACTGCAACAGCGATACCTTGCACAGGTTTAGAACACGGAAAGTGAAGTATATATAGAGGTGAAAAATATAGTTACACAAAATGAATGAATTATCATTGGAATCTTGCGGAGTTATGGACACGCAAACAACACTTACACTATCAATTGCAGTTATACGACATAAGTTTCGTATATAAGTTTAAAATTCATACTTAAAAACAGACGATTTGCTTACTGACACTGAGTAATTATGGTTTTAATATTGTACAATGCGACGTGGAAGCAACTAGAACATATTTAAATACCGTCTGAATATTGACATGAACAATACTGCATGAATTCGGACTGTAAAAACCTTATTTCTGGTCTTGAGAAGCGCCAACAGAAAACTGCGAGGATGCTGAGGGGGTCGAGAATGAAAAGAAACGATGACATGTCTACACTTTCCCAAACAGGTGAGGCTTTCATTTTCGTGTAATCAGTTTGCAATCTTCTGTCTAGTTATTGCGTGTACTTTCTATTATATTGTATACACCCTCGCGTCCTATGTGGGAAGATAATAAGAGAATTCATATTTTGTTTGCAGAATGACCTCTTTACGTGTGTTTGTTGTTTTCAGAGATTAAACGCCATCCTTAGTTGTATACTTTTGTAATGATTTAGGACGATTATACTGGTTTTAAATAGCTGTTGTTATAACCTGTTTTTTATTCATCCATATATATATCCAAAAATTCATGATGTTGTCTATGTATAGTCACTAGATGTACTCTATTCATTCTTATAATGAGTTTTTAATTTATATATTATCTCATATAAATTATTGTATAATTCAAATATTATTAGAAGTATGACTATATATTTTTATTATAACATCTTGATTGAAACTGTAATCTTTACTTAATTTCTAGTAACATTACCTTTGCAGAGTTACGAATTCAACAAACCTGCGTTGCCATAGTATCGCTATGGCGGTTTCTTTATTCGTATGTTCTTTACCTATGGGACTACAACCCATACAACGTCATTTCCCGTCGGCATCGCCGGCTGTATTTTGTCGAGAATTACGGAGAAATAATGATCAAGCCGAAATTTGGAGAACGGATTGTGGATCTGTTTCTTACAGGTAATGCGAAGTTACTTCCTTTATAGAGTCGACAGTTCGATATTTAAGTTTATCCCACTCCGTTTAGTAATCGGTTGTTAATATAACTTTGCATCGACAATATAATTATGCATCGATAACTTAATGTTTCGGACTTATTGGTAAAAAGGATGAAAACATCGTTTTGCTTTAAAGAGACATACAGTATTTCAAAAACTGTTCAATCATGTATGCATTCTCTATCGACAACAACATTATTATCATCATCATCGTAGTCTTCGTCATCTTCATCATTAATTCCATCACTATCATCATTATGATTATAATCGCAATTATCATCAACACACTTATAACGATTATCATCATTATTATCATCATCGTCGTCGTCATCGACATTGTCATAATCATCGTCATCTCATCATTAGCATCGTATTATCATCACAATGCTCATAATCACAACTGTCATCATGTTTATCATCATCAACAGTATCACATCATCAACAGTATCATTTGCACCACAATAGTAATCACCATCATCATCATAATCATCATCACCATCAAGTATGTATATTTTCCAGACTACCGCCGCAGGCAGCGACTTCTTAACTGGGTGCACGCGCGACTAGGGGCACACGTGCAAGTGTTCGACTTCAGTACGTGCTGGCAAGACGGGATAGCCCTGTGCGCCCTCTTGGAGTCCGTATGCCCAGGGGTGTGCCCCAGCTTCCGCCTCCTGCCCACCCACAACCGCGTCAAGAATTGTCGCCTGGGTATGAAGCTTGCCAGCAAATACCTATACGTCCCCATGGTAATATACTGTGGTGTGCTTTATGTTGTTGTCATGGTGTAATTTGCATGTAAATAATAATGACCGAATCTTAATACCAAAATGAACGTTATAAAACGAAATCATTCAATTTTAAACTGGCTAATATCGATACAGATTCGTTGAAGCACTAGTGATTTTAAAGGTTGCACACCTCCATACGTGTTCTCGTTGTTTTCAAAGATTACATGATACCCATTACTTCGGAATGTTGTAAGGATTAAGGTGGAATAATCCGGTTATCTACGGTGACATAGAGGTGACAAACACTCCTCTTTTTTAAATGCACTCCTCTTTTTCTATCTCGTTTCCACGACACTCTTACTCGAGGGAACGACTTACTAACACGTGGAAGAGGAGTGACTTACTAACACGTGGAAGAGGAGTGCAAAACTAAATAAAACAGGAGTGCAGTGAAAAAGGAGTGGTGCAGTAAATACAGGAGGGGTGCAGTAAATACAGGAGGGGTGCAGTAAATACAGGAGGGGTGCAGTAAATACAGGAGGGGTGCATTAAACAAAAGAGGAGAGTCTTTTCTATCTCGTTCCTTCGACTGAGAAAGTCAATATTAATATCTAAAAGCGTATAATAAAACGCATTATAAAAATGTCCAATCATTTGTCCGTTACTATAGTTACAATGTACTTATCTCGGTATTATCGGAATGAGAAAAGGTAATAACTGCTAAGTATAGTGTGTTCATTGTAGTCATAAAATCGAATAGACAGTAATAGATACAACACGTCGAAAAGAAATGTATTTGTGATCGACAAAATATGTAATTATCTTTTTAAAATATATTGCGCTGTTTGTAAAATTAAAAAGAATGTATTTGTTCTTTAAGTTTTAGTGTGTGTTTCGTTTATTAATTTTCAACATTTATTCTTTAATCTTAATTGAAATGAGTTAAATGTGTTTGTTCAGTAATTACTAACTAACTAAAGTACTAACTTTCCGCTTTTATTGTATTTTTCGCTTATATGAAGACTCTTCTGAACGAAAATTCAGTCTAGACGAAAAGTGTCGGCCCTGATTAGCATGTGCGGACTGCACAGGCTAATATGGGAAGATGCTTAACGCACATGCATTTGAGCCTCTTTAAACATTACGCGACTCATTTGTAAGCGGTTCTGGACTTTATCTGCAGCTGTCTAGAATCTCATTTAGTCACAACCCTTTAGCATCCCAGATATAGTTAAAATCTAGTTTGATATTATATTCTACATACTTTAGGGATCGTGTCCATTTATTCATACATTCATACACATTCAGCAAATAAATTATTCCAACGCAAACGTCAATAGCATACAGTTGCACATTATTTCAAAATAAAATACGTTTATACATAGTGTCTTTGAAGTGATTTAAAAATAGGTTACAATATATTATGTTTGAAAATGAACATTTACCATGACTATATAAACAATTCTAAAAAATGTATAATTTTTTATATATTAAAAAAAAATACACACAGTATTATTTTCACTGAAACATTAGTAAAAATTCATATATGTGAACATGTATTTATTAATTTATATAATTTGGTTCTTAAAAGGAAGGCCTTAAAATATAAGTTGCGAATTAACTGTTGTTTCGTTAGTTGATAACAATAAGTCGATACGTTTCATCATGTTAGTATTTGTACAAAAGTATTTGATATATTATTGTTAAGGTAAACTTAAATTCTGTTATTCTAACAAAAATCGAATTCGTCCTCAAGAACATTACGTTGTTTACATTTATGTCAACAGATTTAAAATATGACTGAATTTCTAACTTTCCAAACAAACTTTAATGTGTATTACTAGTTATGGTTACGAGTTTTACTGACCAATTATGTGTGTGCATATGTGAAATTCTTTGTTTAACATATGGTAGTTTAAATGTATCAGTGGCTTTTCAGCTGGAAACAGGTCCACATTGTGTTTTTTTCTTCATTAGCATATCCGATTTTCACAATTCAATTACTGGCAATTCCCACGTTTCGACAATAACATGCATTTTAGCTGCCAATACAGTCACTCATTATTGTACATGCTTGGACGTATGTAATTTACCATATATCTGTTTGCAACATAAAATATTAGCGTTATTTTAAGAGAACTATTGTCAATATGTCCGTTCAGAATCCCTTCATAACTTCTGACCACAACTAAGAATAAGTCTGTCTGCATACACATTTCAAGGTTTGCGATACGATACAGCTGGTTGAACAAGGATACATGCGCACTTTTTCTTAACCTTAATTTCCAAACTCAATCTAGCCTGCATTACATGCTAACACAGTCACACTGGGTACTCAATGTCATTTTATTTTGAATTTAGAAAAAAGGTGCCATTTTGCGTTAGTGGTAAACAGTTTGCAGCGCAACCTTACCGAGTGCGTTATTGCTGTTTAAGATTCCTGTTAAGCACCATTTGAGTATTATATACGAGGTTTATGCCCGCAGTTTATGAGGGGAGGGTGTGCACATAGACTCGTACTGGTCTTCCGTCCTTCTTTCTTGTCCTCCTTCCTTTCGTCTGTCCAACATGTGTTGTTTTGCGCGGCTTACGCCCAACTAAACAGTATCTGTATTAAAGGGATGAGACTTGGCGAACATATTACTCACTATGTACACTTGCGCACTTTTATACTTTGGATTCGGATATTTTCGACAGAACCGGAGTTATGGGATCTTTTTTGGCAGAAACAAGTTAAATTATAATTGTATCTCCGCGTTTCTCAAAAAGAAATAGCTTCAACGGAGCTGAAACGTTACATACATTTTAAAGCGAGCATACAACATCGTAGTTCTTTTTTTTCAAAACGGATAAAACGATGATGAAAACAAAACTAGAATAAAGGTTCGTTGAATTAATTTAAAAAGTGGTTCTGAACCATCATCAAAGTTCTCAGCATCTTATTACTGTTAAATTTAATATGAACACTGGCATGTGTTAGACTTGGAGACGTATTGCTTAAATTATTACTTATTTATTGCTTGTATCAAATTTCAATATAATTTCTAAATAAGGCAATATGTCATATTAGCTTAATTCTTGAACATGATTTTCGTCCCCGTCTTGCCACAGGATTTGATATCTGCAGAGGAAATCTCCATAGCAACCAAAACCACGGAGCCAAGACTTATTCAATACATCTCTATGGTGAAATGGGCGTCGGAGAACATAAAAGATAAATGGTCGACCTTGCATGAGAGTCTCATTGCAGCAAAAACAGGACGCTGTTTCGCAAAAGGTATGCTTGCTGGCAAATTGTGCACCACTTTCTAAGATTCTGTTAATATTACTTATGGCAGTTTTTATTCGATATGTTCTGTACCACAAACCTAAAAATATAAGTAGTTGTTCACATGTTTTTCAAAAATGTACAATATACGTTATACACAATTGGTCAATTAACACCTTAATAAAATATGTATGCTGTTTAATGCCCCAAACGGATACAACGCAACTGTGACCTTCATTAAATCATTGGATTACAAAAATATACAGTTTACACTTTTGCTATATGTTAGGAGCGGGATTAAAAAGCGGGATAGTTGAAACGAAGTCAAAGTTCAGCGTCCTCATATCTGACACGATAGGCGTTTTCAACCTGATGCTGGAAGTAAGGGGACCTACCTACGAATACTGCTGCGAGAGAATTGTCTCCCTTCACCAGGCAAAAGTCATCAAGGACAAGTCGCTTGATTTCGACAATCCTCAGTTGGAGAATATAAGTTATCTCGAAGATAGTGTGGGCAAGTGAATTTTTCTAAGATGTGTACGTTTTATGTCTGACCTTGTATCGTGCGTACGTAAAGACATTGACACCATATTCGTNGGGCAAGTGGATTTTTCTAAGATGTGTACGTTTTATGTCTGACCTTGTATCGTGCGAACGTAAAGACATTGACACCATATTCGTTAAACAGAGGATCATGCTCAATGACTAAAAATCGTGCTCTTTAGGTTGAGCATGATGTTATGTTTATTGTAGCATTATTTTTGGCGGACAATACAGACTAATACTGCACAGTTTTCGAAGCGTGCACGTGGTGATAGAGATGTTAAAACAGAAACAAAAACTCTTTTCTAGATTGCAGCAGGATGGGTAACTAGAGAATTAAGTACCGGTATCCTAGTTGACTTTCATCAGCGTCGACTGATTTATTACAGGTAATACCTTCGTGCGCAAGAGGGTTCCGTCACATTATAATTTCGGGACGTTGACGTCGGAAGACATCGTCATGGACGTAACGTGTGGGGAAGAAGGCACGTTTTACGTTACGTTCATCCCCAAACGCGCCGGCATGCACACCGTCTCCGTAAAGTGGCAGAACCACCACGTGGAGAACAGCCCGTTTAGGGTGAAGGTAAGTAGAATAGTTTACAAATTGAACATATAGTTTCCAGACTTTTAACTAAGCATACTCCCTGTGCATGTATAATACTGAGCCTGTAACCACAAATCATCTGAGTGAATGATGTGAAAAGCGTTTGTTTACTTTTATAAACATCATTGAGAATAAGATATTTTAATAAACAGTTGAACTTAAAAAAAAAATGTTTTGGGAAATTATTTTACTGGGATAAAGAATCAAAAGCAATTTCGTTANTTGTTTACTTTTATAAACATCCTTGAGAATAAGATATTTTAATAAACAGTTGAACTTAAAAAAAATGTTTTGGGAAATTATTTTACTGGGATAAAGAATCAAAAGCAATTTCGTTAACAATCAAATAATAGAATCCGCCCGGAAAATTGAATTTGATTATCTATACAATAAGTTTAACTTTTGTTCCGAAATTTTTGTTAGAACAAACAACTAAAGCCGCATCGGCCCAGGCACCCTACCCAACCCCTCAATCGCCCCGCCACA
>VMBQ01010780.1:0-17560 GCA_007657795.1 Dreissena rostriformis | reverse complement strand
TATCTTGGAAGTGCTTTGGCGGATTTCATTGAAACTTGGTATGAGTATATATATGGATAAGACGATGATGCACGCCAAATGGCATTGTACAACATCTGTTAATAACGGAGTTATAGCCCTTTGTATCTTGAAAAAATGCTTTTTACTATAGGCACTTTTGTGTCCGGAGCCATATCTTGGAAGTGCTTTGGCGGATTTCATTGAAACTTGGTATGAGTATATAAATGGATAAGACAATGATGCACGCCAAATGGCATTGTACAACATCTGTTAATAACGGAGTTATAGCCCTTTGTATCTTGAAAAAATGCTTTTTACTATAGGCACTTTTGTGTCCGGAGCCATATCTTGGAAGTGCTTTGGCGGATTTCATTGAAACTTGGTATGAGTATATATATGGATAAGAGGATAATGCACGCCAAATGGCATTGTACACCATCTGTTAATAACGGAGTTATGACCCATGGTATCTTGAAAAAATGCTATTTTTTTAGGATTATACCAGTGATTTTTTTCCTTCTTTATAATGTACCGGTAAACGGCACTTTCCCAATTATGAAAAAACTACAAATTTCCCAATTGCTGTCCAAAGAATTCCCAATTTAAGGTTAAAAAAAAAAAAAAAAATTTTTTTTGGAAAATGCAGCATTTAGTTAGTTTCCCTATGCAGCTCTATGGCTTGAACCTAGGTAAATATAATATTGACAACTTGAAAACACTTAGTTATCAATTTTAGAGTATTTGGGAGCAAAAAATCAAATACACCAATTTCCCAATTTGAGGTTTTCACGACTCGATTTTTCCCAATTTTGAGGTTCATGACTCAATTTTTCCCAATTGGACCGGTACGGGTACTTTTCCCAAAAGGACAAAAAAAATCGCTGTATACCATATATCAAGGGACTTGCACCCATCCATAAACAAAATTTATTAGGCGGGGGATATCAATTCAATGAATTTGCTTGTTATCACAAATTTATTGTTATCAACAAGCATTGTATTAAATCATCTACCAAACCATATTTCAATAAAATATAATTCAATATTTTTCACCTGAATTTAATTGCATTATTTCATTTATTTTCATTTCATTAAAGTTTTGAGAGTAAAGATATTCAGTCATTATGGAATGTGGCATTAAACATATAGACAGCAGCAATGTATTACTCAAAGTCATCATCACACATCACAATGGTCTCTAAAACAGAGTGTGCTTTTTTATTGTGGCATACATTTTATGAACTAATAGAAATACAGAAAAATCCTCTTTAGCTGCCTGGGAACTATCATTTTTAATATCAACAATTCATTTGACATGCCTGATAACTGCAAATTGTTAATTTCACTATTCTTTCACATTGTTTTCACATCTGATATTTGTTATGCTGTATATTCTTTTTTCTTACAGACATACAAAGTCTCTTCACAATAATTGCAGTTTCTACACAGTCCATTAATGTTGAACATTACAATGTCACAATTGCTAATGTTTCAGTCCTGGTCAAGCTTGATAGGTCCAGAATTGCTTTGTTGTTGAGTACGAAGCACGCAGTCAGTTTTGCTCAGCAGAATGCTGCATCGAATGAGTGAAGCCCAGCATTCGACAGAGCAGCTTCTAAAAGAACATCAAATAGAATCCATAAAATGTACAGATAAATTAGTCTTTTTCCAATGTGTATGTAAGAACAGTTTGATTTTTTTAAGTTTTAAACAGTTTGGTACGAAAATGATAGAGAACGAGTCGGAGATGCAATTTTGTTTACAATCACAACCTAACTTAATACACCACAAAAGGAAGGGTCTTTAGAATAATCATGTACAACATACGCAAGAAATAACTCCAAAACTTAAATTAAATGATTACTTTTTTGTTCAATTAGTTTGACTGAATAACACTGACCTTAAATTTAAAATCGGCGAAAATTTCTTTGTGACGAAAACAGTTTCCATGTTATCAAATGTAATCTTTAGCAATATAATTATAGATTGATGTTTTTATGTAACCAAATGCAATATTTCAATTGAATAATTACTAACCAATCGAGTGTATTCCATTAATTTATTTGATTTCAACAATGTAGGCCTAAACATCCACCAGAAAGTCAGTTTTAATTTTCACTTCTTAATGATGTATTGACGAAAGCAGTGACGTCACACAGACATGTGTAGTTGTCGACGAAAGAAACGCAGTCGTTCATGTTGTGAACAAATCAAACTTTTAAAACAATTGTTTATTTATATAAAGGGATAATATTAACTAAAGAATATTGGATTCATTGAAGAAGTAAATTCGAGACAAATCTTATTCGATACTGTGCACTGGAAGTATGCAATAAATTTAGACGGGTTATCTTTTCTAAGATTTTGTTCACAATATTTAGCGCAAGTTGCAATTTGCAATGCATTATGGGAAACAGGAAGTGTCACACAGGGAGGCAAACAGACGTATTTTTAGCGGAGAAAATCATATAATGCAAGGAGATAAGAGTACCATTCGCTACAAAATAATGAATTTCTTGTCGTATTTTTGCTTGAGGTATGCAAATACATGCGATATGGCGTTTGTCGAGGTGTCTATGTTTGTACATCGGTCAAGTAAACTGCCCATGCATCGCGAAAACAAATGACGCGGGCAGGATTTATTTTACTCTGTTAGGTACGTGACTTATATCTTTAGTTATGTAAAAAATTCTATGTCTTTAGTTATGTCAAAAATTCTATATGTATGAACGGTCAACGCCCTTCGGGCTTTTGCCCGTATTAACAACTAGTCAATATGGAAGTGACTGGATTATCTGTTTCCCAAACTTCCAAAAGATAATAAAAATAAAACTTGCACTAAAAAGTTGGAATTAAATATGTTTAAATTTGATTACAGCTTCTTTTATACATTTCACAGATCAAAACAAACATTTTTCAGTCTAAACTCTGCTCTTTTCTAGTCAGAAAATATTAGGTGGTGAGATATTTAGAACGGCCCACCAATTTTGATTTTAACCACATGGCAGTCACATTATTTTGGACAGCAGACACTAAAAACATTCCTTGGCGTACCCGGAGCTGTCAAAATCGGATTTTCTGTAAGTTTTCTGTTCATTTTATAGAAAGAGCTAAAAGTAATAGCAAAAATGATCAAAATGTTGATGGTTATCAATTCAAATCGGAAGAATCACTTATTTTGTCCTCATTTTTGATAAAAATGTGAGAACAATACAGGTGTTGACTTTTGCTATGTACACCAAATACTATGACGTCATTGGTTACTTGGAACAGAGCCAATTCCGCAAAAAAAATACGTTCGACCGAAACAGGTGACCGACTGAAACAGGTGACTCGACGATAGTCACCCAATAAACTCTTTAACAGTGGTTTAAAGTGCACAAATGAAAAAAATAGGCAGCTTCAATGGATAGATTGATAGTTTTTTTTTTCAATCTTAAAATCCAGTTAACATAGTTTTGAAAAAATATATATGAAAGCCAATTTACTGGTAAGCGAGTATTTTTCGGACAGCAGTATTTACCGGATGTTTTACGTTCGTGTTTTGTAATGCTTAAACATCATATGCTTACAGTCGCTTGTTTTCTTGAAGTTGACAGCAGCAAATCGTTAAAAAAAGTATAATAGTTAAACAATTGCAAATTTTACAAATTTCGTCGCAGGCATATGTGACCTCTGTGCGGGGGATATTAATAGCATGGGCATGCTCAAAAGAAATCCCTTAATGAAACATGACCTGTGTGCTTGAGATTTTCGTTTGTCTACTACAATAGAGAAGGTCTCAATTATTTGTCTTACAATCTTCTATTTAACCAGAATCTGATGTTTTCAACACGCACACATAATTTAAAATTATTGATTTTTTACATTAAAAAAATGACAGACTTTAGATATCAGAATTGCTCGCAAAATTTACTTAGTATTTTTAATTAAACATTTTAATGAAAAAGAAACAAGTCTCATTTAACATTATAAATCCACTGTTTGGATTTTCTCTTAACCTCCCTCTCAAACCCCCCCCCNAAATGTATTGAGGCACGCCACGGGAGAGAGGGTCACTTTTCAGGGAAAGGGAAATTATAATTAATTATTTTCTTGAAAAAGGGGCATAAAAGAAACAGAAAATTTGTTCATGCCAGTGTAAGATCGTTTGTTATTTCACTCGTGATCATAGAAAAATAATATTTTCACTCGTGGCTGCGCCACTCGTGAAAATATATTTTCTATGATCACTCGTGAAATAACAAACGATCTTACACTGACATGAACAAATATTCTCTATGTCTATCGCAACTGTTGTTTATTTTTGGTGTTTTCACTTCATATACACTTGTATTTGTTAATGCAGCATCAACATACTAAAACAAAATTATGAATAAATTTACCTTCGTGTCTCTGTCAACCACATCTTCAGCCATACTTCTTCAAAGAAATATGTTATAAATGAGGTGTCAGTAAAGTGACTTTATGAGAAAGACTCAAATCGAACCGCTTTCGTAAATACGCTGCAGTTCCGCTCAGCTTAGAGGACTGGGTTAGTCACGTTAAATATTGAATATAATATATATTTTTTATAAACAACTGGTAGCAAGATGAGTTGCAGATAATTAGTAAGTTACCACATTTTAACTAACTCTTTTGACCTGTTAATTCTTTTCAGCCCAATTCAACAGTGAAAGATGCGTCTAATATCACTTTAAAAAAGCGTTAATTTAAATGTTTGATTTAAGGTTTGTCATTGTATTATGCACACGATTCGCGTAAAAAAAATCAGTTGACAGAATTTTCCTCCCCTCAGACTTCACCTCAATATAACACCTGATACTTATTGAGATCGGGAATGGAGCCCCACATTGTAAAAACAACAACACTGCTAACAGAAAATATATTATGTAATATCTCTAACATTACAAGTTTTTTTTTCTGGTGGTAACACACTTGTAACAAACATGTATTTAATGTACCTTTCAAAAATAAACATGTGAAGAATATGACATGATTTATAAGGAAGATGGTTACAAAGACATCCCCCACCCACTGGCTTTGGAAACACGATATGTCACGAAATAATGGATCCAACCAGCGTACATATATCATAGTTTAATATTGAAGTGTGCGACAGTCCCTTTCTGTTTCTTGCTGAAATTCCCGACAAAAGATCATCAGTTATGTTGACAGAAGTGATGTGTAAGAAACTCTATATGCGGGTATTGAATGCCAGGATTCTTGTTTATCTTAAATTCAGAATTTTAACTAGGGTGACTAGAAAATGGTTTGTCATTGATAGATCTAGTTTTTTGTTTGGATGATGGAAAGTGGCATGGTGGAGATTGAGTGTCTTCAAAATGTGCTGTAGATCTACATAGTACACTGTCATTGGTAGTTATGTTATGGTAGAGATTTTAATGCATTCAATTTCAAGAATGTTGGCACAAAAATGTTGGGAAAGCAATATTGCCCCCATTTTGATAACAACAATGGTATATTTCACAATGGGAGTTGATCATTTCCAGTCCATGTTATAACAAACAGTTCACAATAATTGTTAAGAATGTTTTGGAAATGCAGTTAAATTCACTTCAGCTTTTCTTCAATGCCATGTTTAGCCTCTGTTAAGATGACAGTCACTTTATTTATTATCTCTGTGTCCAATTGTTTATCTCTTTCCTTTTTCATTTTAGGTGCATAAAGTTTAAGTTATTGATGGTGTCATTAGAACATTGGGTTTATTAAAAACATAATTGGTATCATCACCAATTTTAAGGGAAGTCATTACAAAACTGATCAGCATATGAAGTAAAAAATGGATTGTCCCCCTTTATTAAACACATTTTGGTTATTGCTCTGACTATTCCGTTGCTGATACCCCAGTAAAAAAATTGAGCCTCGCTCTGGGAAAAAGGGGCTTGCATGTGCGTAAAGTTTTGTCCCAGATTAGCCATTGCAGTCTGCACAGGCTCATTATATAGGTAAGACACTTTCCGCTTAAATGGATTTTTTTTTTCAAAGGACTAAAATCCAGTCTAGGCGGAAAGTTTCGTTCCTGATACTTTACGCACATGCATTAAGCCCCATTTTCATAGAGCGAGGCTCAATTATATTTCTGTGTTTTATAATTGATAACTTTTTTTTTTTTTTTTTTTGTTACTTTTATACCTATGTTGCCAGCTGGTATCGTACTATTTACCTTTGATTAAATGCATATTTATGTAAATTACATTAAAATATAGCAATTTTAAGTGTTGAATGGTTGGTGAAAAGATCTTCTGAAATTCCTCTTTTCGCCCAAAACGACGCGAAATTCCCCCCTCTAAGGGCCCCGGCCCAAATCCCCCAAAGTGTAGCAAGGGCCCTGTTTCCATATCACTTTTTGTGCTACAAGTATTGAAGTGAAACTTTAAACACGTCTTCATTGTGTGTCCACAACTCTTACCAGCAATATAGCATAATTATGCCCCTTTTTGAACTAAGAAATTTGGTAAAGGTAAACATGCAACATCTCCATATCACTGTTTCTAATACAGGTATTCAAATGAAACTTCACACATGATTCAGGGTCATTTTGTGAGCTCAATCACCATGTTCCATAACTCTGATCTGCAATTTAGCAGAATTATTTTCCTTATCTCCATATCTCTATGTCTACAACTGGTATTGATAACTTTTCATATTTTATATATTAAATCTCCTTATATCACTTAACAAGACCTTTAATTTTTACAGCCTTTTTAGCATCAATATGTCTCCTTTTGTACATGGAAAAAAACAGGGTTAGGTTTGCGTGCAAGTTAAAATTCACTTTAAAGTTTGCGTGCAGTAAGTTCATATGTTTGTGACAACTACAGATATTCATTTGAAATGTCTTTTATATCATCATTTGAGTTCATCCATCAATGCCCATAACTCTTGATTACCAATTTAGCAGAATTTTGACCTTCATTGTACTTTTTGTAATTAGGAAATTTAGGAAAGCGTTTGCGTGAAACAACTATCTCTAGCTGACGTGCATCCAGGGTTTTTATCCCCCGCCAAAGGCGGAGGGATATTGTTTTGGCGTTGTCCGTCCGGCACTTTCGTGTCCGGAGCCATATCTTGGAAGTGCTTTGGCGGATTTCATTGAAACTTGGTATGAGTATATATATGGATAAGAGGATGATGCACGCCAAATGGCATTGTACACCATCTGTTAATAACAGAGTTATGGCCCTTTGTATCTTGAAAAAATGCTTTTTTCCGTGACAAAGGTATAGTTTGGCGGGGGATATCAATTCAACGAATTTGCTTGTTTATCTGATTTTGGGGAAAGGGCCTGGCTTTTTTTTGAGGGGGAAAAATCGCGCGAAACGTCTGATTTGGGGATAAAATAAGTAAGTCTTAAATAATAAAATTAATATATTTTACTGTTTTTAAACAAATTCAAGGCAACAGATGATTTAATTATGCAAAAGTGTTGCACACTGGATCAAGTTAACTTATATAATTAAAGGTTTCATGAAAAAAATAAAAAAACACAAACAATTATAGCTCATTGTTTTGGGGAAAATTTCTGTCAGAGGGGAAAAAAACTTCTATGGGAAAGGGCCGATATTCGGCGGGTCTTTATGAAGGAAAAAAAACTGGCATCCCTAGCATGAGGTTGCATTTGGGGCCAGTAAGGTCAAGGTCACTATTGCTACAAAAATTACACTCATTATCTTCACTTAGGATGGAGATGTGATGAAAGTTTTGTGTGCAGATAACTTGCCAAAAACATATCTTCAATTACTAGGATAAATATGTGTTGTATAACTGTTTTTTAAGTCATGTCAATCAAGCGATACAAAAAGTTCTTGAAGTCTTAGGGACTATGTCAATGCTAATTGATCAGTTGAGGGGACACACATTGTCTTTTATCATTTTTCTTGGCTTCATAATATTTTATATGCCTTATTTGATATCCATCTCGTTTTTTATTCGTGTATCTGAAAAAGCTTGCTCCTAGTGCGTGACCGGTATGTTACAGTAAAAAAAAAACAGATTTGCATGAAACTTTATTGTTTAAATTTTTCCTTAATTCAGAATTGATTGAATTTATGTTTTTTTGAGAACTGAGAATGTTTGCTCTTATTTGCTTAAGTTGGTCTGAGTTAGATTATATATATTTAAGTTTTCGTATTACTGTGTGTGTGCAGTAGTTGGTACACTCGCATCTAACAGACACCCATGCGGCCTGGGTTCTAATTGTACTTAAAGAATTTGTGAGATCGTTTGGTGTTGACCAGCATGTAAAATATTCAAGTGACCAATAAATGAATATGCCTTGTTGAATAAGTCAACAAGTAGTGGTGATGGGACACCCACCCAGGTCTTTACATAATGTAGCATCTGTGCCAAACAATTTCATGAACCTCAACTTGCACATTAATTGTTTGTGATTAACATTAAACATAAAAAGTTTTACAACATATTGGAGAGTTTTTTCACATCTCAAATGTTAATTTTTAGCTCGGCTGTTTTCGGAGAAAACCCAAGGTATTGTCATAGCCAGCTCGTCCTCGGCTGTCCGCGTCGTCCCCCAAAACCTTAACATTGGCCATAACTTTAGCAATATTGAAGATAGCAACTTGATATTTGGCATGCATGTGTATCTCATGGAGCTGCACATTTTGAGTGGTAAAAAGGTCAAGGTCATCCTTCAAGGTCAAAGGTCAAACATTTTTTTTTTTTTTTTTGGTTTTCATGTGTACATGTATCTCATCGACCTGCACATTTTAAGTGGTTCAAAGGTTAAGGTCAATGATGACCTTCAAGGTCAAAGGTCACAAAAAAAAAATCCAAGCACCCACAGCCGAGCATTGGCATCCGCTATGCGGTGCTCTTGTTTAAATTCTGTGATAATTCTCCTATTACGGGTAATGACATTTTGAAAGTGTGCCTTTATCACTTCATGGATAACTATCAAAATGTTGATAATTGATATATGTTGGTAAAAGATGCAAATGACGTATTGTCAAAAGAAAAAGGATGTTCACTTTTAATTTCCTTTCAATATATTTTCCGCTTTGCTGTTAAACGTTGTGATTTGTTTTCTAGATGATTTCTCGGAGGACCTCGCTATGACCTTACTGGGCCTGACTGGCCGGGCCGGGCTGAAGATCCCACGCAAGGAGCTGCAGGAATGGACAAAATACCTGGACAACAGATTCCACGAAAATGGTGAAACATTTAAACCCTATGTTGGGTAAATAACTCCCCATGGCATAAACAAAGCTGTATAATTCCTTCTTGAAAACTGCATCCACACTCAGTATCGTGACGTCCTTTTATTTGTTAAAGCTTTTTATGTCCCCCAGTCTATACTGGGGGACATGTTGTTTTTGCCCTGTCTGTTTGTTGGTTTGGTTGTTGGTTTGTTTGTTTGCACAAACTTTAATATTGGCTATAACTTTGCAATATTGAAGATAGCAACTTGATATTTGGCATGCATGTGTATCTCATGGAGCTGCACATTTTGAGTGGTAAAAAGGTCAAGGTCATCCTTCAAGGTCAAATATATGGGTCAAAATCGCTCAACAGGGGACATAGTGTTTCTCAAACACATCACTTGTTTCTTTTGTTTATTTAAGAAATAAATTACCATAGACATATATGAAAATGATTTAATGAATAGAATACCTGGTATGTTGAACACAGATGCGTTTAGGTTTTGAAAAATGTGGAAATTATTTGCAATATTGATCATAGCAACTTGATATTTGGCATGCATGTATATCTCTTGGAGCTGCACATTTTGAGTGGTGTAAGGTTAAGGTAATCCTTCAAGGTAAAAAAAAAAATCAAAGCGGCGCAGTTGGGGGCATTGTGTTTCTGACAAACACATCTCTTGTCTGTTGTTGTTTTTTTTAGCTCACCGGAGCACAATGAGCTTAATTTGAGCTTTTGTGATCAGCTTTTGTCCCTGGTTAGTCGTTCTTTATCCATCGTCAACATTTATCTTGTGATCACTATAGAGGCTTAATTTATTGCTCAACCTTAATGAAACTTGGTCTGAACATTTGTGCCAATTATATCTCGGCCAAGTTTAAAACGTTGGGTAAAAAACTAGGTCACTTGGTCAACTTGAAGAAAAAGATTGTGATAACTCTAGAAGTCACATATACTGCACACTCATCATGAAACTTGTGATAACTCTAGAAGTCACATATATTGCACAATCATCATGAAACTTGTGATAACTCTAGAAGTCACATATATTGCACAATCATNTGTCCGGGCCATAACTATGTCGTTCATCAAGGGATTTTGAAATCATTTGGCACATATGTTCACCATCATTGGACGGTGTGTCGCGCGAAAGAATTACGTCAATATCTCCAAGGTCAAGGTCACACTTTGAGGTCAAAGGTCAAAAATGGCCATAAATGAGCTTGTCCGGGCCATAACTATGTCGTTCATCAAGGGATTTTGAAATCATTTGGCACATATGTTCACCATCATTGGACGGTGTGTCGCGCGAAAGAATTACGTCAATATCTCCAAGGTCAAGGTCACACTTTGAGGTCAAAGGTCAAAAATGGCCATAAATGAGCTTGTCCGGGCCATAACTATGTCGTTCATCAAGGGATTTTGAAATCATTTGGCACATATGTTCACCATCATTGGACGGTGTGTCGCGCGAAAGAATTACGTCAATATCTCCAAGGTCAAGGTCACACTTTGAGGTCAAAGGTCAAAAATGGCCATAAATGAGCTTGTCCGGGCCATAACTATGTCGTTCATCAAGGGATTTTGAAATCATTTGGCACATATGTTCACCATCATTGGACGGTGTGTCGCGCGAAAGAATTACGTCAATATCTCCAAGGTCAAGGTCACACTTTGAGGTCAAAGGTCAAAAATGGCCATAAATGAGCTTGTCCGGGCCATAACTATGTCGTTCATCAAGGGATTTTGAAATCATTTGGCACATATGTTCACCATCATTGGACGGTGTGTCGCGCGAAAGAATTACGTCAATATCTCCAAGGTCAAGGTCACACTTTGAGGTCAAAGGTCAAAAATGGCCATAAATGAGCTTGTCCGGGCCATAACTATGTCGTTCATCAAGGGATTTTGAAATCATTTGGCACATATGTTCACCATCATTGGACGGTGTGTCGCGCGAAAGAATTACGTCAATATCTCCAAGGTCAAGGTCACACTTTGAGGTCAAAGGTCAAAAATGGCCATAAATGAGCTTGTCCGGGCCATAACTATGTCGTTCATCAAGGGATTTTGAAATCATTTGGCACATATGTTCACCATCATTGGACGGTGTGTCGCGCGAAAGAATTACGTCAATATCTCCAAGGTCAAGGTCACACTTTGAGGTCAAAGGTCAAAAATGGCCATAAATGAGCTTGTCCGGGCCATAACTATGTCGTTCATCAAGGGATTTTGAAATCATTTGGCACATATGTTCACCATCATTGGACGGTGTGTCGCGCGAAAGAATTACGTCAATATCTCCAAGGTCAAGGTCACACTTTGAGGTCAAAGGTCAAAAATGGCCATAAATGAGCTTGTCCGGGCCATAACTATGTCGTTCATCAAGGGATTTTGAAATCATTTGGCACATATGTTCACCATCATTGGACGGTGTGTCGCGCGAAAGAATTACGTCAATATCTCCAAGGTCAAGGTCACACTTTGAGGTCAAAGGTCAAAAATGGCCATAAATGAGCTTGTCCGGGCCATAACTATGTCGTTCATCAAGGGATTTTGAAATCATTTGGCACATATGTTCACCATCATTGGACGGTGTGTCGCGCGAAAGAATTACGTCAATATCTCCAAGGTCAAGGTCACACTTTGAGGTCAAAGGTCAAAAATGGCCATAAATGAGCTTGTCCGGGCCATAACTATGTCGTTCATCAAGGGATTTTGAAATCATTTGGCACATATGTTCACCATCATTGGACGGTGTGTCGCGCGAAAGAATTACGTCAATATCTCCAAGGTCAAGGTCACACTTTGAGGTCAAAGGTCAAAAATGGCCATAAATGAGCTTGTCCGGGCCATAACTATGTCGTTCATCAAGGGATTTTGAAATCATTTGGCACATATGTTCACCATCATTGGACGGTGTGTCGCGCGAAAGAATTACGTCAATATCTCCAAGGTCAAGGTCACACTTTGAGGTCAAAGGTCAAAAATGGCCATAAATGAGCTTGTCCGGGCCATAACTATGTCGTTCATCAAGGGATTTTGAAATCATTTGGCACATATGTTCACCATCATTGGACGGTGTGTCGCGCGAAAGAATTACGTCAATATCTCCAAGGTCAAGGTCACACTTTGAGGTCAAAGGTCAAAAATGGCCATAAATGAGCTTGTCCGGGCCATAACTATGTCGTTCATCAAGGGATTTTGAAATCATTTGGCACATATGTTCACCATCATTGGACGGTGTGTCGCGCGAAAGAATTACGTCAATATCTCCAAGGTCAAGGTCACACTTTGAGGTCAAAGGTCAAAAATGGCCATAAATGAGCTTGTCCGGGCCATAACTATGTCGTTCATCAAGGGATTTTGAAATCATTTGGCACATATGTTCACCATCATTGGACGGTGTGTCGCGCGAAAGAATTACGTCAATATCTCCAAGGTCAAGGTCACACTTTGAGGTCAAAGGTCAAAAATGGCCATAAATGAGCTTGTCCGGGCCATAACTATGTCGTTCATCAAGGGATTTTGAAATCATTTGGCACATATGTTCACCATCATTGGACGGTGTGTCGCGCGAAAGAATTACGTCAATATCTCCAAGGTCAAGGTCACACTTTGAGGTCAAAGGTCAAAAATGGCCATAAATGAGCTTGTCCGGGCCATAACTATGTCGTTCATCAAGGGATTTTGAAATCATTTGGCACATATGTTCACCATCATTGGACGGTGTGTCGCGCGAAAGAATTACGTCAATATCTCCAAGGTCAAGGTCACACTTTGAGGTCAAAGGTCAAAAATGGCCATAAATGAGCTTGTCCGGGCCATAACTATGTCGTTCATCAAGGGATTTTGAAATCATTTGGCACATATGTTCACCATCATTGGACGGTGTGTCGCGCGAAAGAATTACGTCAATATCTCCAAGGTCAAGGTCACACTTTGAGGTCAAAGGTCAAAAATGGCCATAAATGAGCTTGTCCGGGCCATAACTATGTCGTTCATCAAGGGATTTTGAAATCATTTGGCACATATGTTCACCATCATTGGACGGTGTGTCGCGCGAAAGAATTACGTCAATATCTCCAAGGTCAAGGTCACACTTTGAGGTCAAAGGTCAAAAATGGCCATAAATGAGCTTGTCCGGGCCATAACTATGTCGTTCATCAAGGGATTTTGAAATCATTTGGCACATATGTTCACCATCATTGGACGGTGTGTCGCGCGAAAGAATTACGTCAATATCTCCAAGGTCAAGGTCACACTTTGAGGTCAAAGGTCAAAAATGGCCATAAATGAGCTTGTCCGGGCCATAACTATGTCGTTCATCAAGGGATTTTGAAATCATTTGGCACATATGTTCACCATCATTGGACGGTGTGTCGCGCGAAAGAATTACGTCAATATCTCCAAGGTCAAGGTCACACTTTGAGGTCAAAGGTCAAAAATGGCCATAAATGAGCTTGTCCGGGCCATAACTATGTCGTTCATCAAGGGATTTTGAAATCATTTGGCACATATGTTCACCATCATTGGACGGTGTGTCGCGCGAAAGAATTACGTCAATATCTCCAAGGTCAAGGTCACACTTTGAGGTCAAAGGTCAAAAATGGCCATAAATGAGCTTGTCCGGGCCATAACTATGTCGTTCATCAAGGGATTTTGAAATCATTTGGCACATATGTTCACCATCATTGGACGGTGTGTCGCGCGAAAGAATTACGTCAATATCTCCAAGGTCAAGGTCACACTTTGAGGTCAAAGGTCAAAAATGGCCATAAATGAGCTTGTCCGGGCCATAACTATGTCGTTCATCAAGGGATTTTGAAATCATTTGGCACATATGTTCACCATCATTGGACGGTGTGTCGCGCGAAAGAATTACGTCAATATCTCCAAGGTCAAGGTCACACTTTGAGGTCAAAGGTCAAAAATGGCCATAAATGAGCTTGTCCGGGCCATAACTATGTCGTTCATCAAGGGATTTTGAAATCATTTGGCACATATGTTCACCATCATTGGACGGTGTGTCGCGCGAAAGAATTACGTCAATATCTCCAAGGTCAAGGTCACACTTTGAGGTCAAAGGTCAAAAATGGCCATAAATGAGCTTGTCCGGGCCATAACTATGTCGTTCATCAAGGGATTTTGAAATCATTTGGCACATATGTTCACCATCATTGGACGGTGTGTCGCGCGAAAGAATTACGTCAATATCTCCAAGGTCAAGGTCACACTTTGAGGTCAAAGGTCAAAAATGGCCATAAATGAGCTTGTCCGGGCCATAACTATGTCGTTCATCAAGGGATTTTGAAATCATTTGGCACATATGTTCACCATCATTGGACGGTGTGTCGCGCGAAAGAATTACGTCAATATCTCCAAGGTCAAGGTCACACTTTGAGGTCAAAGGTCAAAAATGGCCATAAATGAGCTTGTCCGGGCCATAACTATGTCGTTCATCAAGGGATTTTGAAATCATTTGGCACATATGTTCACCATCATTGGACGGTGTGTCGCGCGAAAGAATTACGTCAATATCTCCAAGGTCAAGGTCACACTTTGAGGTCAAAGGTCAAAAATGGCCATAAATGAGCTTGTCCGGGCCATAACTATGTCGTTCATCAAGGGATTTTGAAATCATTTGGCACATATGTTCACCATCATTGGACGGTGTGTCGCGCGAAAGAATTACGTCAATATCTCCAAGGTCAAGGTCACACTTTGAGGTCAAAGGTCAAAAATGGCCATAAATGAGCTTGTCCGGGCCATAACTATGTCGTTCATCAAGGGATTTTGAAATCATTTGGCACATATGTTCACCATCATTGGACGGTGTGTCGCGCGAAAGAATTACGTCAATATCTCCAAGGTCAAGGTCACACTTTGAGGTCAAAGGTCAAAAATGGCCATAAATGAGCTTGTCCGGGCCATAACTATGTCGTTCATCAAGGGATTTTGAAATCATTTGGCACATATGTTCACCATCATTGGACGGTGTGTCGCGCGAAAGAATTACGTCAATATCTCCAAGGTCAAGGTCACACTTTGAGGTCAAAGGTCAAAAATGGCCATAAATGAGCTTGTCCGGGCCATAACTATGTCGTTCATCAAGGGATTTTGAAATCATTTGGCACATATGTTCACCATCATTGGACGGTGTGTCGCGCGAAAGAATTACGTCAATATCTCCAAGGTCAAGGTCACACTTTGAGGTCAAAGGTCAAAAATGGCCATAAATGAGCTTGTCCGGGCCATAACTATGTCGTTCATCAAGGGATTTTGAAATCATTTGGCACATATGTTCACCATCATTGGACGGTGTGTCGCGCGAAAGAATTACGTCAATATCTCCAAGGTCAAGGTCACACTTTGAGGTCAAAGGTCAAAAATGGCCATAAATGAGCTTGTCCGGGCCATAACTATGTCGTTCATCAAGGGATTTTGAAATCATTTGGCACATATGTTCACCATCATTGGACGGTGTGTCGCGCGAAAGAATTACGTCAATATCTCCAAGGTCAAGGTCACACTTTGAGGTCAAAGGTCAAAAATGGCCATAAATGAGCTTGTCCGGGCCATAACTATGTCGTTCATCAAGGGATTTTGAAATCATTTGGCACATTTGTTCACCATCATTGGACGGTGTGTCGCGCGAAAGAATTACGTCAATATCTCCAAGGTCAAGGTCACACTTTGAGGTCAAAGGTCAAAAATGGCCATAAGTGAGCTTGTCGGGGCCATAGCTATGTTGTAAATTGCCATAAATAAGCTTCTCTTGTTTTGTGAGACAGCATGCAAAATATTCTGTGTCAATGCAGCATGTGGGGGTATACGTCACGTCAGTGACAAAGCTCTAGTTTATGATGTGTTGTTAAGGTTCATTATATGCACTGGTTTGCAAACTGTGTCCAAAAATCGAACAAAACTGCTGTAGCATTAGTTTGCATAATGGCATGTTAAATTGGAAATAAATGTTAAAGATGTTAAAGGTGCTTTGAAGTTTAAATTAAGTAGATGCAATATTGCAGATTATTAAGAAATCAACTTCAATCACATTTAAGACCCTGCAAAAGAAATCTTATTTTATATTAGTTTAAACCTATTAATTTTAGCTCTATTGCATCGAAAACCTAAGGCTTATTTGAAACGCTCTCGAGTCCGTTTCCTGGGACTAGAACCAGTGTGTCTTTGGGGGAGATTTAAAGAACGCTCCCACTGTGGGGATCGAACTTCAACCTCCCGATCGCTAGGAGGACACCATATCCACTACATCACTGCGACCTTTTATATAAGATATAATTTACTGTGGTTCAAGAATATATATTAAACTGTGGTTAAAGATGTGATTTCTTTCTTTTCAGAAACTATGACACGGCCATGGCTTTGTTTAGAGATTTCAAGTATGTTAACATTTAGTTTGGCTTTAAAATTTCTGCACTCCACTTTTGTCTAGGTTTAAATTTAAGTTTAAACACAAAACAAATTGCAGTCATATAAATGAGACATAAGCAGATCGACCAATCAAGCCGGTATAAAATGTAACATGCCCACTAATGCAAAACCTAGGATCTGAGCAGACCCTTTTCCTTATAGACCAGTGTATTGCGTGGGGTCTTGTGATAATTTTTAGCTCGGCTGTTTTCGAAGAAAACCCAAGGTATTGTCATAGCCAGCTCGTCGTCAGCTGTCTGCGTCGTCCGAAAACTTTAACATTGGCCATAACTTTTGCAATATTGAACATAGCAACTTGATATTTGGCATGCATGTGTATCTCATGGAGCTGCACATTTTGAGTGGTGAAAGGTCAAGGTCATCCTTCAAGGTCAAAGGTAAAAAAAACAACTGCACCCAGCTGAGCGTTGGCACCCGCTATGCGGTGCTCTTGTTATCACTTTTGTTAGCATTAATTGGCCTTTGTTGTAGTAACCCTTGTTTGTCAGAGAGTATCAAGTCATTTTTACTCAGATTGGAGACTGCTGAATACTGCAGCAGCTTGGTAAACGTGTTTAAAATACTGGTATAATGACATAGTATACATTGTACATATATGTAACATTCATTCTACATGTATGTCTCAGTGGCAAAACGGTAAGTGTAGAAATGTATATCTTTGCTGCTAAGGTTATTTTATAATTTACTTTGATTTCAAGTATCATTTGAAACTCTTCTATCCTACTTGTGTTTCAGAAATGTTGGCTTTGAGATGGATTCACATGCCTTTCACACTGCAATCCTCGGAAACATTCAAGCCAATAACTTACCTGTGGTCAAACAGGTACAATGTGCTTTATTATCCCCCGCCAGAGGCGGAGGGATATTGTTTTGGCGTTGTCCGTCCATCCATCCGTCCGGCTGTCCGTCCGTCCGTCCGTCC
>VMBQ01010779.1:10521-25895 GCA_007657795.1 Dreissena rostriformis | reverse complement strand
AAAAGCGGAAATTGTCGTCCCTGATTAGCCAGTGCGGACTGCACATGCTAATCTGGGATGGCAATTTACGCACAAGCATTTTGCCCAGTTTTCTCAGAACACGACACATTTATGAAATCGTTTCTACGGCCATTTTCTCCCTACCCCTGATTGAAATATGGCTGTTATCTGCTACTGACATACGTATGTGTACTCACTATGGGTTAACCAGATAACCCAAGATAAGTGTGAGTTGAATTGACCGCCGTTATATGTCTAAAATACTGTTGAACCCGGCGAAGACCCAAACTGAACAGCAAAAAAACACAAAAGCACTTTAATAGGATGGTTGAAAATTTAAAATGCATCATATAATGATTGATATACATGGACTGTTTGGCCCATATGTTAGCCCAGTCCGTTAAAGTGACAACAAAACCTTGTGTGACTTCATAGCGGACAGCTCCTGACCAGACTGCGCGGGTCATAGAACCTTGGTATGATATGATCAAAAGATAATGATGCTACCTTATACAATTGTATGCTGTTTATAGACATAGTTAACACAGAGTGATGCATTTATTCTTCTAAAGGTTTAACTACGACAATGCTATTGATAAAATTATAATTGAACACATTACAATTGATATTAGATACTTATACCAGTAGTTTCTAAAATTTGAGATTGAATTCAATAAGTTATCATATTTTATACATGTATATTTAATTTACCACCTTCATATACATGGTCTAGTTTAAGACTTCTCATACAACTGATATCGCGTATCTGATTTATTGATGCACCGATCAATATGATCTCAACTCACAATATATGATGACCTCGATCAACATTAGTTTTGTTACATCATATCCCATTATTAAAATAAGCTGGTGTTTGGTTATCTTTGTTANTTACGCACAAGCATTTTGCCAAGTTTTCTCAGAACACGCCACAAATTGTCATTCTTGGTACATGGATTTATTAATAGTTGCTGAAAAGGAATCTGTGTTTATTGTGTATTATTATCATTCACAAATTGGATTTTTATCTAGAGACAATTGAATGTTCATTATTTTATATATTATTTTACCTGATATTTTACAAATTTTAGTGAACACAATCTCAAAGGATTAACTATGTGTAGAATAAAAACATACAATAGACAGCAAGTTTTGGATTTATCTCGGATACCGAGGAGTTATTCTTTGCCGAACAATGAAATTCTCGCCTCTTTGAAAAAGTTTAATCTCTTGAAATATAGAGGTGCCCGGGGCGTAGTAATCAGGAAATTAGATCATGGGATATATAAACTCTGGTGTTCCCTTGGATAATTTTAAACCCTTACCTGAAATAATCTCTACAATAACATCGTGTTATAGAAAAAAATACCGTTACACTAATACAATCTGACAAAACCCATGTCACCAATAACCTTGTTATAATATAACATGAATCTCCCATGCCCGTACAACCACAGAAAGAGATAAAGGTGTGTTCTTTAAATCACAGATCTGTTGAAAATAAAACACTCTCAATCTGTGACTTTATAATATCAAACGATTTTGATAAAGTTGCACACACGGAAACAAATGTTGGAACTTTTGTAGATAAAAATGTTTACGTGAACTTGTTCCAAATGGTTACAACATTAAAAGTGTCCCCATAATGATGGAAAGCCATGAGCTGGTGTTGCTCTAGTACACGAAAAAGGCATTGATATTCGTATATAATCATCAACAAAAGACAAAGAATTCTTAGAATTTGAACACATAGATTGAAAAATGATTGTACGTGGTTTCACATTACGCCTTGTGGTTGTTTACAGACCACCGCCATCAAAAAAGAACCGGTTGAAACGTAACAATTTTCGCGAAGAAGATTTCCCCCAATATTCATCAAAATATGTCATGCTGGACCCTCACATCTTGATAGTAGGAGACCTCAACTTTCGCTTGGTTAAATTCATCATTTAAAAAATCAGCCACAAAGTCGTGTGATTTAGACCCTGTTCCAACTTGGCTTTTGAAAGAATGCATTCATGAATTGTAACCGTCAATCACGAAAGAAGTGAATGCCTCTATGGAAAAAGGGTATGTCCCAAAATCTCTGATTCGGTCCCTATTGAAAAAGTCTGATCTCGATGCAAATACATTAAAAATTATAGACCTGTCTCAAATCTCCCCTTCTTATCTTAAGTGTTGGAAAAGGAAATCGACTCTCGCATAGAATCCCATTTGACATTGAATAACCTTCATGAACCAAACCAATCAGCATACCGAACATATCCTCTACAGAAACCGCATTGATGAAGGTTCAAAATGACATTCTAAGATCTTTGGACAAGCACGGTGTCACAATTCTTGTCATGGTTGACTTATCCGCAGCATTTGACACCATCGATCATGATACGTTACTTACCCGACTTAGAACCTATGTCAAAAGCAGAAATATTTAATCGTGTTGAACTTTGTCTGACGGATATTAGTTGCCGGATGAACCAAAATATGCTGAACATAAATGCAGATAAGACCGAAGTCATCATATTCTCCTACAAACAAAATCAAACACACATTCAAGATATAACTGTACAAATTGGAAACGCAGAAGTTAAACCATCTGACTGTGTTAGAAACCTTGGTGCGTTTATGGACTCTGAATTAAATATGGAAAAACATTTCATCTCAATTTCAAGATCATTTTTCTTACAAATACGACAGATTAGCCACATCAGACAATATCTGTCAAAAGACGCAACAAAGTCCCTGGTCAACTCCATTGTCACATCACGTATTGACTACTGCAACTCCCTCCTCTATGGGGTACCAACGACAACACTTAACAAACTTAAGAAGGTACAAAACACAGCAGCCCGTATTATATCAAGAACTCGGCGGAATGAACACATCACACCAGTGTTAAAAGAGCTACACTGGTAACCGGTGAACCGCCGCATTGAATTTAAAATCCTAATGACGACATACAAAGCTCTCCACGATCGAGCGCCAGCATATATCAAAGACATGTTTTAAGTCAAAATATCATCAACTATCATACAATTCTCACCAGTATGAATGATTTATAATGCATCATTTGCGAACAAAAAGAATAAGGGTACGAAATAATTTATATTGAAAAGTTCATGTTGTTTGAACACAGTATATATATTCATAAATACACATTTTCCATATAGAATAGTTTTCTTGTGCAAACGTATGATTACAAATGTGACAATAATGGAAAGTTCATAGTGAAACCTAAACATTGAAATTTAAAATACGTTTTCTGCAAAGGACAAAACAGGGGAAATTATGAATAAGAAAGAAATGGACTTTTCCACACTTATAATTTGTATATTTAAGAAATTCATTTAATGTCTTTGTTAACAACACTACGATATTTAGAAGAGTCTCAAATAACTATCATAGCAAACGGAGCGTTGATTAAACAAGTCTGCCATCAGCTGGAATTGAACCCGAAACCTCTCGATATAAAAGCGTATGCATTTACATGTACACCACAGATGAACTTGATTATGACCAAATTATCGTAATTTACACACATACTAGGGGACCGTTCGGAATGACGAAAATTACGAAATAAGGCGATAGTACATGAAACTAATTAGAGTTTTTAATCTTCGATTATTGTTTTTGTGAAAAGCGACTCAGATGTACAAAGTATTACGAATGGAGAACATTTATTGTAAAGTAAAACATTTACTTTTTCTTTCTTTGGCAGGAACAATGTCGAAAGCGGGAAGGACAAGGGCGGCGCTTTCGCTGTTTGTTACAAGGGCAGGTCTGTGATTGACGTGTGGGGCGGGTATGCAGACCCAGAGAGTAACCGTCCTTGGACGGAGAATACGACTACGTTGGTCTTCTCCTGTACGAAAGGAGTCGCCGCTATCTTACTTGTGAAGATGATGGAACTGTAAGAGTCATTGAATTGAAAATGTGTGCTAAACTTAAATATGCTGAATCTATATCATTTCAGAAATTTGTTGATATATCTCGTTTTAAAAAACTAAGTTTAGCACTGTTCCACATTCCACAAAGTATAAATAAATAAACATTAACACGTTCTAAAAAGGAAAAACATATCTTTGAATGAAAAGCTGCCAGCCTTTTCTGGCCGTCTTTATTTTGTTCATCTAATACCTAGACCATTATCACTGGAAATATTTCCGCAGACACGAAAAGCTCCAAAAACTCTGTGGTTCATTGACATGACTCTGATAACCATGTGAATGTTAATTTACCGACGATTTGACTAGACATATTTATTTGCAGTTAATTACTTTCAAGGTTTAACATGATTTCAAATCCTTTACCAATAATCATTTTAATGTTTATACGACGTATTTCGAAAAGTATTAGTTTATTTGCAAAACAATGCTATTATTTTACAAATTCAGCATCTTTAGTACTTAACTGTGGTTGCATTTTCGAATTAATTTATTTTAAATCTTGAACACTACGAGAATGTAATTGTCCTATGCGTGCCGAACTACATGCGAATTTGTATTGTGGCAACGTTCATAAACATATATTAGGACTTTACAATGCATTTGTGTGTTTCTTTCATATACTTCTCTGTTGCTTTTTGAAAAACAGTCACTAAATAATGTTCATTGACGGAAGCCCAGTCGCAAATGTACCAAGGTATGAACCTTAATTAATTTTGTGTACGTTTTTTGTTGTCATTTTTATAATTAAAAATGACAAAAAAAGAGAGAAGAAAAACACAACAGCTTAAAAGCCGATGAGCTGATAAAAAAAAACCTGCTCCCAAAAGGGAGGTTTATTGGGATGGTTTTAAAGTAGACCTAAGTAGTCGTTCGCCTATTGGCTGAACAATTGCGGTTTGTTTTTTTAAAGTGAAAGTACTCTAGGTCAATTTCAAAGCTAGCATTTTAGGTCTTGTCATAGCTTAAGCTTCTATATGCATTGAATGATTTCAAAACAGTTTTGAACATGTGTCCACCTAGATCAAACGATATGTTGCACATAAAAGCATATAGTTAACTTTCAGGTCAAGGTCATAGGTCTAGGTCAAAGTTCGGAAAATAACATTTCAATGTTAAAATATGGCTTGTTGTATAAATTATGCATTTCCGTTGTATATTAAAATGATTTCAAAACAACTTGGCACAAATGGTTACTTACGTCAGATGGTCTATGACAGAGAAAAACTTCGGTATTTGCCTTTAATGTCAATGTGATACAGCCAGGTCAAAGATCGAAAAATAGGATTTGAATGTTAAAATAGTGCTTTTTGGAGTTTAATATTCCTCATGTATTAAAGAAATTAAAAAATAGTTGGGCTCTTATGTAAATCTATATCAGACGAAATGTGACAGAAACCAGATATCCCCTCAGAGTCAATGATCACATTTGAAGGTTAAAGATCAAAATTAGATGTTAATATGTGGCTTTTAGGGAAAAAAAAATGTCCAATATATTCCCAATGGGTCTCAAAGTAGACAAATAGTTTAAGTCATACAAAAGAGTAATTGATTAGGAGAGGAACATTGCGAAATGGCGTCTTCAAAATACCATTCATCAAATTGTGTTTTCCCTAATAATGTCAAATATTTCTGTGAGTAGAGGAATCATCAACCCCAAATCGCTGGTGAAGGAGTATTTGCCCGAGTTCGCTGTGAACGGGAAGGACAACATCACCGTAGAGATGCTGATAAGCCATCAGGTATGCTCATTAGAATATTGGAATTATGTTTGGATAAAACATATGTGCATTAACGGTTAATGTTACAAGTTTAGGCTTATTTAAGCAGGAAGGCACACTTATCACATGAAAAAAAAAATGTGATCGACTTTTATCCGTTATGCGTCGCTCGGCCTCATCAGTTATTTAAGCCATTGGGTCGAAATTGCTGAAAAAAGCTTGTGGACACTATTGATGTTAACATTTCTGCCCAACCATTTGAACTGTGCTTGCACAGAATATTTGTAAAGTTGAAATTTCGACCAAAAAGCTACCAAGGGTTGGCAATATTGAGCGCTTAAAACATATGTGCAATGTNGTAGATAAAGGCTTTATTCATTTAAAATCAGACTTTAAAAATTGGTGTTAAATTGTATTGTCCCCCTTTCAAAACTAAGGAACAATTTTCTAAAGAAGAAGTAGAATTCACAAGAAGAATTGCTTCTGCAAGAATACATGTTAAAAGAAAAATGGAACAAATAAAAAAACTTAAGAATTTTGCAGGGTGTGTTGCCAATCGCCCTAAGTAAGATATCAAATGAGCTAGTATTTGTTTGTAGTGCATTGACAAACCTAATGCCATCTTTGGTAAAGTGATCAGGGCAACATATAAGGGGAGTACAACGTGTATTTTTGTAAATACTCAATTCTAAAGCACCTGTAGTGGCTGGTACATAAGTTAGTTACATTGTATGATATCATTTTTGGGTATTTTTTAAACATACATATGTTAACATCATCTCATGTAATTCTTCATTTTTAAAATGTAACAAACAAATTCTGCATTCCATTTAGTGCATTTAGTATAATCATATTCAAGAACATGGTGAACAAATTATCTGATGCAACAACATGAAAATAACTGTTCATTACTAGTACAAATTATTTTATGCAACACAATTAAAATAACTTTTCGTTACTAGTACAGGATTGATAAATGAAACATTTTTTAATTTTGAATGAGTTGTTGCTCTTCATTGTGTTTGTGATCCTTGAGTGCTATGTAAAGTCATATATTATAGTAAAATATACTTTCAAATAACTTATATCACAGGCCATATACGTATAGCTTGATATATGTATCACAGCAGTCCATCTTCGTTTCACAATTGATAAAAACTAAACAATTGGCATTGTGTACAAATAATGAATCAAAAAACGACTTATAGAATAGAATGAAAATATTTTTCATTGTTATTGTGCCCAGATTGGGTAAAAACACCAATGCAGCTTTGTATGACTGGTTGCCTGCCTGTGAATTTATATATATGTTTCTTCGATGAAACTCTTTTCATGAAACTGTAAAAAACTGACCAACAGTGTTTATGCCCCCGGTAGGGTGGCATATAGCAGTTGAACTGTCAGTCTGTCCGTCCATCCGAAAACTTTGACATTGGTCATAACTTTTGCAATATTGATCATAGCAACTTGATATTTGGCATGCATGTGTATCTTATGGAGCTGCACATTTTGAGTGGTTAAAGGTCGATAAATGTCATCCTTCATGGTCAAATGTCAAAAAACCAAAATACAAGGGAAGTAACAAGCTTTAAAGGGAGATAATATATATACCTGCCAAATGATAAATAGGAATTTTATTTCAAAGCGGCGCAGTAGGGGGCATTGTGTTTCTGACAAACACATCTCTTGTTTGGTTCATAATACATGTACATATCTCTAATTGCATAATGTTTGAATGACATGATCTTTGTAAAAAGAGACCAAATTTTGCAGAAGAGAATCCCAAAACAAATCATCAAACAAAATTGATATGATTTTCAGATCCTTTGCTGTATAAATAACAAAGGCACATTTTTTATATCCACAAACTCCCATTTGCCCTTGTACCTGGGTGTAATATCGACTTGATTTTTTTAATTGAAGTTCATTATTATCATCAAAAAACAATAGAAGTCATTGTTTGAACAAGCTTCTGAAACAGTCATATTACGCCATTTATATGGGCATTTAACCTCTAATAGAATTTGCTCTGAACTTTTTGAACTTTCTACTACACCATCAAGACTGACAACAAGAGAAGAATAGTGCTTCGACAAAAAAAAATCCTAAATGTTTACATTTTCTTTAAATTTCAGTTTTTTAACAGCTTTATAGTTTTTTTTGGCAACAACTTTAAATGGATGCCGCGTGGTGACAACGTTAAAATACTTACATCACTTAAATATCTTATAAAAAAACAACACATCTATTATCCATGTATTTTTATGGTTGTGTATCATAGGCCCTTAGTACTATCCCTACCAAATATAGAGCGCGAAGCGACATTATTGATTGTAACAATGAGTTGCGATAAAGGAAGCAGCCGCTTATCAAGGAGGAGCTGTGTCCCCGCAACCAGTTTCCCTAGAGTCAAGCACTCCTCGGAGGTTTTTTTTTAAGAACCGCATATAGAGCGCGGAGCGCGACACGTATTACTATCCAGGTGGTATGGACCCTTTAGCATTATCCGACCATTACGTCCACAGTTATCTTCTTTAGAATTTGAGAAATTTTGAAATCCTTGTTCAAAGTCCAAAATTTTCATCCGATTCTTCCCAAACGTGCACAGTTTTTTTTTTTATCAATGAGGAACCAACCCAAACCCTATATGAGCAATATCGGGCCATAATTCCAGAATTATGTCTCTGAATTTAAAAATAAAAGTGAAAAACTGCTTGGTTAGGTGATTATGTCAACATTTTTCATCATATTCTTTCCAAACATACAGTGTATTCATATCAATGAGCATTTTAACCTCATTTAAAATTACAAACATCGGGACAATAAGTCCAGAATTTGTTTCTATTAAATTTGAGACAATAAAGAGTTTCCATTTGTTTAAAAGATTTCACAACTTTCGTCTGAAAGTTTTCGTCTTACCAAACTTGTTAAGTGTTTTTATTTCAGTATTACTCGAACCCTATTGAAAAGGATGAATATCGGAGCAATAAATCTATTATGATCTTTTACTGAATTTGAAAGTATTGTGAAATGCAGCTTCTTTATGCAATTTACAGTTTTCATTCAAATTTTTTTTCAAACTTTTACAGTGTTTTCATATCAATGAGTACTCAACCCCTATCGTAAATGAGCAAAGTAAGAATAAGTTCAGAATCATCTCCCCTTGAAGTTGAGAAAAATATGAAATTACGCTTACAAGATGAAGCAGATTTTTTAAAACCTACACAGTTCTGTTCCATTAATGAAAACTGCACACGGATGCCAGTAAAAAAAACAAACGAAACCAATGTAAACAAATTGAACTATGAAATATTTGGGGATTACAACACAAAATCATAGATAATGGTTATTTGGGGGTTATAACACAACATCATAGATAATGATTATACCAGTATCTTTTTCTATTTTGTTTAAATAATCGGCCAATATATTAACATTTACAGTAGAAAAAAATCATTCCATGTAACTTCAATGAGTGCCTTTTACACTGAAATTCCCGACGCCCTTTGATGCTTTGCACCAATACTTATCTTGTTAAATAATGTAATAATGTTTTAGTCGCTGGGGCGATTTCCTAGCCCAACATATGCTATGAAAAATAACAAGGGAGCGTATTGTGCTGTTAGGTATCTGTTTTAATATCGTTTATGTTTAGCGCTTATCGGAAACCCACACATGTCACGCGGTAGTGTATTTTTGGCAATTGGAAATCCGCTTTTTAACTATATTTAGCATTTTTTGAGTGGCAACAACACGGTTTTTCCAAACGACATAAAAGAAACGATACATAACCAACGTATTTCTCTCGGCTCCATTAAAGAATAAAAATGGATTAAGGAATCAAAATGCCATTACAAATGTAAGTTGTTAATTTGATAAACTATTGAATCTTAGATGAAATAGATATATTATATATTAACACTTAGGGTTGTGATTGACAATGTTATTTTTAAAAATTCGCGTCAAGCGACAAATTCATAAGACCTATTACACATGCATATTTCGTTTTTCTGAGCCTACGAAATTGTTTAATACTGTATAATAACTCAGCGTTTGTAACAACATACAATCATAAACTAATAATTTATCCAGGGAACATTTTTCGCTATAGGAGTAGTAATAAATCGTACGTAAAGTACAGCAACTTAAATGCGCAATATTGACAACGTACAATACTGTCGTGTTTGTTAGATGTGCGTGAATTGGTTTACACGTGAGTTCGGATCCATAAGAAGGGGTAATCACTTGGCTTCCAGATACATTAGCGAGGGTCTGTTGTCGTCTTAATTTAGTATTTAGCGGAAACACAAACACGCGAGTGTGTATAGTTTATAAAGTAAACTCTTCATTAGTGATAACATTTGGGAGTCCACAATAATTGTCGTGTTCTGAGATAACTGGGCATAAATCTTGTGCGTAAATTGTCATCCCAGATTAGCCTGTGCAGTCCGCACAGGCTAAATAGGGACGACAATTTCCGCTTTTATGGAATTTTTCGTTTAAATGATGTCTCTGCTTAGCAAAAAAATCCAGTTTAGGCGGAAAGTGTCGTCCCGGATTAGCCTGTGTAGACTGCACAGTCTAATCTGGGATGACACTTTACGCACAAGCATTTTGCCCAGTTTTCTCTGAAAACGCCAAATATGCTTCACGCTTCTCAAATAACCGTCATCTTGTTTTATATAACTTAATTTCCTCCGTACACATATACATCTGCAAATAAACCAAAAATATAATACGGTCATAAATTTATATATTTACCAAAATTGTTCGATTTATTATCCGGATATATACTTTATATTTACACAGATCATAATTATAGTATTTGTGTAATTATCAGAGATCGATATAAATAAATTATACTACCGAATGATGAAGTAACCGCTTAGTAAGTCGAAGATCGTATTGAACGATCTAATGGCATTAGTTACATAGATGGTCAATTACGTGTTTACATCGCATTGAAAACTTGTGGCATTTCTTACGTACGCCCTTAACAACATTCGTCTGACAACCTTTTTACAGACCAAAAGTGCATATGCGTTCCCGCACTTTTGTACAATAACAGCTGTACCAAGTCTTGAAGTACACACGCGTCTTTGTCTTGCTGGTGCAATGATTTAGTCAACATGGGACACTTTTTCCAAGACATCTTTGTACCATATCATTGTGTCAGCGGTCAATTTGACGCCATGTTGAATTTCTATGTTGCGTAATCGACTAAGATATTTTTTAATTATTTAATTGTGTTCTTTGACACCCGAAACCTAAGTATAGACACCAAATCATCACATTTTAGTGGGTTGTCACATAGTTATCATCATTAATAAGGTTTTGTGGCCATCTTGGACGCCATCTCGAAAAAAAAAACTTTTCGGAGATCCGATTTTGGTAAACTTTTGATATGTTATAAAGGACCTCCAACCCTACCAGGATCAGTTAAAATACCTTTTGAAGCCATTTTATGGGGGTGATAGTTTTTTCTCCATATTTTGACCCTACTATTTGGTGTCGATTGCATATCGTTTACATTTAGAGCTTTTCGGAAACCCATACATGCCATGCGGTAGCGTATTTTTGGCAAAGGGAAATCCACGATAACATTATATTTAGCATCTTCTTTGGGAAATTACACGGTGTTTTCCACACTTCAAAAAAAACATATACAGGTTCAACGCTTTTCTACGGGCTCAATAAAAGTATTCAAATGGATGAAGGGATCAAAATGCAATAACAAATGTAAGTTGTTGATTTGATGGACTATACAATATAAGCTGAATTAGTTATATTACATATTAGCACATTACTAGTATGGTTCTGATCGACATATACTTTTTATTCACGTCTGGGTGTACTTAATTGGTTAATACTGTAGAATTACTCGACGCTTGTTGCAAGATAGAATCATATAACAATAATTTATCCAGGGAACATTCTTCGCAATAGTAGTAGTAATTTTTTAATAAAATGTACGTAAAGTGCATCAATTCAAATGCGCAATATTGATAACTTAAAAAAAAGTGTTGTGTACACATTTGTTTGAAATGCCGCATTTGGAGGCGTGAATGTTAAGATATCATTTCGGTAGTGAATGTTAAATTATGTTTTTTTTCCATCAATGTGAGTTGATTTATATATGGATGCAGAAATAAGCATTATTTAAATGCGTGACGAGATTTGTATATACTATATAAATAATGTGATTATCGTATGCTAATTATCTATGTAAAGCGGCGTAATAATTCAGTTAAAACAAATGCAAGTTTATTTTAATTTATGTAACAGTAGTATAAGCATGCAATAGCGCTAGGATTTATATGCGATAATAAATGTATTATTTGTGAAACATAAGAAGTCGAAATACTACATACAAAAGCAATGGTTGGTTGTTGCCTCAATTTAGCCTTAAGCTTCAACCCAGTCACGCTCTACGATTGTGTATAGTTGATAAAGTAAGCTCCGCATTTTCGATCACATTTGGGAATCCACAATATGAGTCACGCTTCTCAAATATCACTCGCCTAAGTATGTATACAACTGCTTTTCCTCTATATGCTATACATCTTTAAATAAACAAATAGTATAACACGCACATAATTATATTTACATTTGATAGTTCAATTAATTATGCGGATATAGAATATAGAATATGAACACATAACCTAATTATAGCCTTTGTATATACTTGTGTAATAATTATCAGAGATCGATATAAATGATATTACCGAATGATTAAAGTAACCACGTAGTAATTTAGGTATCGTATTGGACGCTGTACTGGCAATAGTATCGTAGATGGCCAATTCATGTTCACACCACATTAAACGATTGCGACATTGCTCCCGTACGTACTTGACAGCATTTGTATGACAACCCTTTTTAAAGGGAAAAGTTGCATATGCGTTACTGCACTTTTATACACTGTCAGTTACACCACGTCTTCCATTACACACGCGTCCAGTAGCGTCCAGTATGTTTTTGACTCTCTGGTGCAGTGATTTTGTCTATATGGAACACTTTTCAATTGCATCTGTGTACCATATTTTCCCGAATTTATGTATAGATCATACTCGTCATGGTCGTACTTACAAGACAATCTAGATGTATTGTGATTAACGCTTAAAAACTGCTTTATTAAAATGTAATGTTAATGTTTTTTTATCTGACCCTTATAGTAATACCTTACATTAAATATGTTAACGGTTGTAAGAACAATTGTATAGTTTTGTTATACACGTAACAGTGTTCGGTTATACCAACATACATGGCGTTCACATACTTCCAATTAAAGGCAAATGCGTTGCGTAAACGAACAAGCGGCAACTGTCAATACATGGAAATTATGTAGACAATTTATCAATACTACGACTGCGTTGCTAACAATTACAAATAAAAACGATGCATAGTTTTCAAGCCTGATTGGATGATAGTAGTTCACATGATAATAACATTAATTAAGGATGTTGTGACGAATATATATGCAATTGTGTTTTAATTGTTTTTAAATGTTTGTTATTTGCAGTTACAAAACCTGACCAAGACAAAGTGGCAGTTGATTGTTAAGGACACAGTATTTGAGTCAACCTACATAAATGTAATGGCGAGCCTAGTCGATGTTTTCTCGGATAAGGAAAGGACGAACTGGTTAAAGGCATGGCTGGCTTTAGACATCACGAAGTCTGGCCTACAGCACCTCGCAAAAACAGAGGCTCAGAATTTCCACACAAGTATTTACACCTCGATCTTTTCAAAAATGCGAACACCTCCCGAATGCACAGGCTGTTGCACTGCAAATTTACTGACATGCCCAACACCAAAAGTCTGCAAAATATGGAGAAAAACATGCTCCATACATGACGCTGTTGCAAATTACACGCGACCCTGTCCAGTTAATATATGTGATAATGTAAGGGACCAAATTGCAAAAAACCACCGATACCACAAGCCTTCGTGGAAATGTACATCGGCACAGCGATGGGCGTCCAATCCATGGGAAATTGCAAAATGTTATTTCCCAGAAGATGGATATGATCTGAAAATGTCATTTGAAGACACGGATTTCAACGGGATCATCAGTTTTTTGTTGAACTTCAAACCGTTTGACCTTCGCTTCTCATTCACCATAAAACAGAAACCAACATATCCTCCGTGTCTCTTGACAAAGGTAAATACCGAAATTGAACATTCTACAAACTGATATTTGAATCAATTATTGTTACTAAATATTAAACACAACTTAAAAACAATTGAAATTTTGGAACACATATATTTACTTATATACAAGGACATTTGCCATGTATATCATCGATGTATTTCATACAATTATATTTATTTTACGCACATACTTAATTTTATATAGCGAAAATTCATTTATGTATAATCTTAGATACCGTCACGTATAGCAATAGCGTGTATAACTCATTAAATATATGATGATGATGATGATGATGATGATGATGATGATGATGATGATGATGGTGATGATGATGATGATGATGATGATGATGATGATGATGTTTGATGATGATGATGATGATGATGATGATGATGATGATGATGATGATGATGGTGATCACGGTGATGATGATGATGATGATGATCAGGATGAGGATGAGGATGACGGTGATGGTGATGGTGATTGTGATGAAGTTGGTGATGATGATGATGATGATGATAATGATGATGATGATGATGATGATGATGATGATGATGATTATTGTAAACATTAATATTTTTTTAATAATAATTATTTATTTTATTAAAGTTTTTCAAAGTCATACACAGCAAGTCGTTATGTAAATTAAATATGTAATCTTTATTGTCTGACTTATTTTATGTTCTAAATAGTTTCACATAAGGTTTATTGTTTATTGATAATAGGCTCGTGATATTTGCAAAGCAGTCCGTCACACATCTGCCTGCAAAGTGACCGACATTGATCTCCATGACTATTTCACAACGCTTACTGATATGCTGAGAGATCCAACGTCACTAGCACCAGATAGCAGTGCACAAGACGCTGTGAAGGCTCTACAAGAGGTAATGCTTATGATTGGGAATAAATAATGACACTTAAGATGCTACATTTTTATATTGTTTAAGATTAAATAAACTCATCTTTCTTTTTACAGCTGAAACAAGACACGTTCAAGATCACAACGGCAGAAATGGTTAATTTTCTGCATGAAGCTCAAAAGACATTGCAGAAAGTTGAACAAACCGCAGAAGAAGCTATAGATGAAATAAAGAAATTCATACTTACGTGTACGGATGACATCAAATCTCAGGCAGATGATTGCAAAAAAGAAATTCTTGATCTCAAAGACCAATGTTACAATGAAATAGTGACACAAACAGTCATCTCAAAAAAAGAGCTACATGGTCACACATACATATGTAAATCGGATATAGTGGCACAAACAGATAGTTGTAAACAAGATATTCTAAGTAATACAGTTACAAGTAAATTGGAAATCAATGCTCGAAAGGAAAGTTGTAAACAAGAGATTCGCGTTCAAAGTGGCACATGTAAATCTGAAATCGAAGAAAAAACTAATACATGTAAAGAAGAACTTAACGCTCACATCATCAAGTGTAAATCTGAAATTGATAACAAAGCATCCACAGCCAAAGATGAACTATACGCAGCATCGGGAAACGCTATACATGTCATTGCGGAAGCCGAATGCAAGCCATGTAACTATGAAAC
>VMBQ01010778.1:0-12013 GCA_007657795.1 Dreissena rostriformis | reverse complement strand
GTTTTTTAAACAAATGTGCGGCCGATCTGTGTAGGAATAATAAAATCATAGAAACAGGAGAGGAATTCATTTCGCAATCAAGGTATCTTACTATAACACTTTTATTTGATAATCGATGGAATGATTTTAAAGTCAAACTGAGATGTTTTACTGATCATGATTTTGCCTGCTCATGACCGCATTTCACGAAAGTCAAGACTCTAGGGTAGTTTGTTCAATGTTATTTAATGGTCTGAAGAAGATTTTTCTTTGGGGAAGACACCGACTACCCGGAAGTAAACCTTTAAACCATAAACTATTTATTGAATAATGTCAACAAATCGTCTTATGTGCTTCCCAAATTATGTTGAAAGTCATCTATAATACATAAACTGAGTCATGCATATGTATAAGTCGTGCTGGAAGGTGCACAAGCCAAGAACACTGAATGTGTATGCATAATAACAGTACAAGATATTATACTAGCGATGTTTCACAATTCTGATTATATACACCGTAGCAATTCCAATAGCTGCACGAGAATCAGCAAAACACGAGATACCTCCAGTTTCCAAACGACAAAAGCTGGGTTGGTATGGACACGTCACCAGGCATGGCTCTTTGGAAGACTGTGCTCCAGGGCGAGCTAGAGGGAGGTCGCCGTCGAGGCCGTCAGAAGAAAAGCTGGATTGACAATTTGAAATAGTGGACGTCCCTCCCAATGTATGAGCTACTCCCAGCAGCCCACTGAAGACCCGACTGGCGGAGGATCTCTGTGTCGTCGTCCCTCATCCCCCCCCAACGGCCAGACCGGTCAAGTGAATGATGATGATAATGATTCATCGAAACACAAAGTTGAAACCACTGAATTCTATAACGAGCAATGGTGAAACCTTCCAGAGCTTGTTTACACAAATTATCGAAAAAATAATATTCCAGTTGAAAAATGATTTCTTTTCAAGATCCAAATTTAAAAACATGAATATCTGTACACTTTTTCTAAATATTTACTGACGTTGATGGAAGTGTTTCGGAACTGGTAGAAAACCGGAACTGCCTACTTGACTGTATTTCACGATTGGTTTATGTTATGCTTTAGTACAAAACATAAACGAAAATACAAGAAAAAAAACGGAAACGTCATACGTTGGTATATGACGTCATCAAAATGTGTGCTAAACAACGTAATAAAAGAATAAGTTGGGAAAAGAGGGTATATGATGAATCTGGCAAGTTTTATGATCGAATTTTATTTCATAAGTGGTTTAAGAAAAAAAAATTAAATTGCCACGACTGAAAATATACCTTGTCTACAACCTCAAGTAAAGTTAATATTCGATCATACACCGAAACAAGCAAATTTTTCTTCTTATTTTATGCTCTACTACAATATACATAAACATAGCTTCAGGAAAAAATCTTTCACTGGCATAATGAAGTCATCAAAATACGCGCTGAAACCACAGGTGGTTAGCGTGTGGCTATGATGATTATAACGAAAAATCAACTTCTCTGAAAAAAAAATATTTCACTATCAAATTTATATATATATATTTGATAGTGAAAATTTTTTTTTCAGAGAAGTTGATTTTTCGTTATAATCATCATAGCCACACGCTAACCACCTGTGGCTGAAACAACCATGATTGTATACAAACCGGGCATACTGACAATAACGCATGGACGTCACGGTATGTAGACAATAGCTAAACAACGTCATAAGCTAAACAACGTCATACAGGAGTATGGTCTGAAGTGTCATAATATGTGCTTTGTTGTAACTAAATTATCGTTTGGTATATATTTTTCAATGGCTTATGGTTAAAAAAACTATATTTGCGAATATTTTATGCGCATTTTCATTTTGTCGGTTACTGACAATGATTGACAGATACAATTAATGGGAAAATATTCCGATTTATCTTGTATTTTGACAGACATGTTTTTGTTCTAATGAAATCTGAATTTGTTTTAACAATGACATTCTATATTCCACTGAAAATCATTTAACAAAATGATATATTTGTGTCGAATTAGCTGTATATGCTTTGCCGATATTTGTCATATATTTAAGGGAAAACATATGCCCGTTAATTTTCTAAACGCATTTTTATTTCCCAAGAAAAGTAACTGACACTGGTAGAACTGTTTGATCGATGTAAAACTATTGCCATATAAAACTTTTGCGATGTAAAACTATTGCGATGTAAAACTATTGCGATTGGTCTTACATGTTTACTGCAATGAAAAATATAACATATTATTCACTTACATTTTCTTTCACAACTAAAATTTGATGTTCCACTGAAACGCATACAATACATTTTGAAAGCATTAAAATTCTTACTCTGACTATTAAAATTAAAACACATTGAGCGGTGAAATCGAGAACACCCGTGAGTGTGTTTAGTGTTAACATGGTGGAGGAGAGGCCAAATGGTGTTTTATCATTAATATTGAATAAAGAACGAAATAATCTTGATATGAGACAAAACACAATCACTTCATTAATGAAAGGAATCAACACACAATACAGGCAGAAAATTAAAACATTTATTCAATAAAAAGCAACAGATGCCATCGACATCAAACACATAGTAGAGGACCACTATACGATGATACACAACACATGTCAAACCCCTGACACTTGCAGTATAATAGATTTGTAAACTTATTTACTAATTTAAAAGAAGTCTATATAAATCATCTGAACCCTAGGACTTTGCCAGTTTTGATTCAAGGGCCTGATTTGAACAAACTGAGTAGAAGACCGGTATAGAATGTAACACACCAAATATTTAACCCCTGATAATTACAGTTTCAGAGGAAGATTTTTTTTTTATCTATTTTTTTTGCTCTGGTGACCAACATATGCAGCAGACCAGAACAATTTTGAAAGAGGGTCGGCAAAAGATCTTTCCTCTGAAGTTTCAATAAAATCTGCTCAGTGGTTTAAGAGATATGTTGTTTGAATGAAAAGTTTATGCACGACTGACAACTTACAACAGACAAAAGACTTTACCACAGGCCACTGTGTGCATTGTACTGGTGAGCTAAAACAAGAGCACAGCATAGCGGGTGCCAACACTCGGCTGTGGGTGCAGTTTTGAATAAATTAGAGGTCACAGTGACCTTGACCTTTGACCTAGTGACCCAAAAATGGGTGTGGCGTGTAGAACTCATCAAGATGCATCTACATAAGAAGTTTCAAAATTGTAGGTGGAAGCACTTTGGTTTTAGAGCCAATGTTAAGGTTTTCAGACGAAACGGACGGCGGACAAGCTGGCTATGACAATACCTCGGGTTTCTTTGAAAACAGCAGAGCTAAAAACTACAACTTCTCAAAATCTTGCAACCTTACATCATCAATAAATCATTGTTAATAAAATGATACAATAAAAAACTGTACCAACAATTGGCCAAGGAGCAATGTTGTATTTATTTGTGGTGTTTTATGCAATATTAAAGAGCTATTCTAACAGAAAGTTTTTGCCTTTAGTCCTTATTAGTATAAGACTTTGCAAGTCTTAGTAAGTGTTGTTCTTAGTCTTACAAGTGTTTGTTAAGTAGTCTTAATCTTTATGAGTCTTGTTCTTTGTATTAAAAGTGTAAGTAAAGTAGCCTTAATCTTAATGCGTCTTATTGATTCTTAGTCTAAAGTATTCTTTGTTGTGAGACTAAGGTGAATATGGGCCCAGAACGTGGTTGATACTTTGTCACACAACCAGCCGCACCCTTTGTCACCTGATGATCTGATCTACAACCAGTGCATAATTATAGTGAAGCCAAATCTTGATGGCAGTGTTTCTAAGTCTTTGCCTCTTCTTCATCTGAGGATATGAACTCCCTATCAAAGTCCTCTTGTGAGATCTGCAACCAGAAACAGCAATTTAATGGTTGTTTGATTAATTTTTGCTTACTACGATTGATTATGACAACTTGTACATCTATTGCTGCTAAAATTTACAAACACTATAACAGCGCATTCAGTTTCAAACAAGGTAAATTAAACCAATTTAGATTTTTTTATGATATTTTTATTGTTTAACTATTGAATTCTATAATGCATATGCATCAGAACGTTCAAGCTTCGGTTATTGCCAAGTAATTGAACATTATTTAAGCTATGTACACTGTCAAATTACCTTTTTCTGTTTAAGTTTCTTCATCATTTTAAAATCCTCGTCTATTGCCTGTATATCATCTTCAGTGATGTCTTCTCGCCTAACTTGCATTCTTTTCCTCTCTTTAACCTCCTTTCGCTTCCTTTTCCTGTCTTTGCCTTCTTTTTTCTCGGACCAGGCTTTGTCTGCCTTCTGTTTCCTGTGTATACGATCTGAGACCTCGGTTTGTAATTGCTCTTGTCTTTTTTTCTCCAAAGCCTTGTCTCTGGAAGAGAAAAACAGTGATTATTTTTTATATAATTGAGCCTTGTTCAGGAAAAACTGGGCTTAAAGTATGTGCGTAAAGTGTTGTCCCAGATTAGCCTGCGCAGTCCGCACAGGCTTCTCAGGGATGAAACTTTCCGCTTTCATGGAATTTTTCCTTTAAAGGAAGTCTCATTTAGCAACAAGAGCACCGTCGAGCGGATGCCAACGCTCGGCTGTGGGTGCAGTTTAGAATAAAAAAAAAAAAAATGACCTGTGACCACTTTCACCACTCAAAATGTGCAGCTCTATGAGATACACATGCATGCCAAATATCGAGTTGCTATCTTCAATATTGCAAAAGTTATGGCCAATGTTAAAGTTGTCAGACGACGCGGACAGCGGAAGGACGAGCTGGCTAAAGTGGCTATGACAATACCTCAGGTTTTTCTTGAAAACAGCCGAGCTAAAAATCCAGTTTAGTTTAAAAGTGTCGTCCTTGATTAGCCTGTGCGGACTGCACAGGCTTATCTGGGATAACAATTGACACTTATGACATTTCTTTAGAATATATTGCGTTGTTAGTAAGTTATTGACCAGGTAACATTTTTCTATAGTTACAGACAGTACCCTGTACTGTGTAGGCTCGAGTTCTCCTACATTCAATTAGGTCTTGCTTTTAGTATGTACGCCTGAAGTTTCATAACAATACCACAATTTGTTCTGGAGTCATTATGCCATTCTCAAAAACTTCCTTCAACTTACCTACATGTAGATGCCCATGTAGACAAAGAGGCAAGAAAAAAGTCAAGCTTATAGTTCAGTTATTACAAGCAAATTCGCTGAATTGATATCCCCTGAAAATTTCAAAAGTTGTGACAGACAGAATGACAGATGGACAATGCAAATTCTATATCCCTCCGCCTTTGGTGCAGGATAACAAGGTTTTGATGGTATTGCACATAAAACAGGACTTTCCTTTGCTGAGATTAATGCTGGACTAATGTCTATAAACCAATGACCCTCTCCGATGAAACCGACTAAACATAAGTGATTCAAGACACTTACTTCATTCAATATTTTTCCACATTTTCAGGGCTGAAGTGGTTGACTATTTAACTCAAGAGAAACTTTTGCACTGTCAGATAAGAACCCATATTTCTGAGGCCATATCTACACAATTAGAAATGTGTCTGGTAATTAAACTTGGCCAAGATATTAAGCCAAAAACAGGACAATAACATTGAGTGAAGATTTGATAAATATTTTTGGACTCAGTATATGGACAACCTATAAAAACTTTAACATTTTAAGGACAACTTATAAAAATCTCATTTAAAGGACAACCCATAAAAACAATCAACATGAAGGCTCATTTGATATATTCCAGGTCAATCACTTCACAATTCCTGAATGTATTTGACTGGTTGGCTAAAATATTTTTTTCACAAATATTTTGAAAAGATGTATGCAGACCCGATCGAAACTGTTGGATATAACAAAAAGACAAATGAACAGGGTCTTCTTCGTAAACAGACGGGCCTACTGACATCAGCAAACCACAGTATATTATTCAAATACAATGTAATAATAATAATATCAAAATAAGCCTACACATATTTTATTTCTGAAACGTCGATCGGAACCTCGTAAAAATTGCTGAGAGGGACTCCTTTGGTTTCTGGCATCTTAGGAAACTTAATCAACCCGAAGCCGGTAGCCAGCGCTCCGAAGTCGAGGCTCTTCAACTTGAAGATGTGACTGATCTCATGCTTGGCGTATGCCTGCACAAAACTGACAAACGCTCGCATTCCCTTCTCAAAGACTGCCCGATCATTGAGGGCCATTGTCTGAACTGTAAAATGAAAGCACTCTTATTTGATTTTTTTTTTTAACTGCCAATGCAGTATATTTGCATTGAGTGTTAGAGTAAATAAAGTCGAATTACTCTGATAAGATGTAGAGTTTATACATGTACATGTAAATGGTGATGCACACAGAGACAGATTCATAGTTTTTATTTGTAATAAGATTTTTCTTTCCTGACATTTGCTGTTTTATAATACTCTGACATTTGCTGTTTTATAATACTCTAGGTTCATTTCTTAAGGATGCGTAAGCATGTCTGAGCAAAATGAGACTTCTGTAATTTTTTAGAAACCTAAAAGGCATTTCGAATTGTATCAAAATTGTTGTTTACAAGAGATGTGTTTGTCAGAAACACAATTCCCCCTTCTGCGCCGGTTTGAAGCCATATATTTGACCTTTGACCTGGAAGGATGACACCTTTTACCACTCAAAATGTGCAGCTCCATTAGATACACATGCATGTCAAACATCAAGTTGCTTAACTCAATATTGCAAAAGTTATGGCCAATGTTAAAGTTTTTGGGACGGACGCACAGAATGACAGACAGACTGACGGACAGTTCAACTGCTATATGCCACCCTATCCGGGGCATTACAACAAGCGCAGCTTCATTTAAGCCCCAGGAATCTTATTCAAGAATGCCTCAATAAGCCATGATAGGCTTTCCATACCAATGAAGCACAAATATGTGGCGTGTTCTGAGAAAACTGGGCAAAATGCATTTGCATAAAGTGTCATCCCAGATAAGCCTGTGCAGTCCGGGACAACACTTTCCGCCTAAACTAGATTTTTGCTAAGAAGAGACATCATTTAAACCAAAAATTCCATAAAAGTGGAAATTGTCGTCCCTGATTAGTCTGTGCGGACTGCACAGGCTAATCTGGGATGACAATTTACGCACAAGCATTTTGCCCAGTTTTCTCAGAACACGCCACATATAAAGGTTTCAACCAACTTATAGTAATGAAGTTATAGGCCAGATAAAGCACCTTTCTGTACACTGCTTCCATCGACTGTTAAGGGCTCCATTCTGTGCAGAGGCACCTTCTGGACCACTTCAATGAACTGAACAAACGTCTCCTCATGGGGCAACAGGAACACGACAGCACTGCCAACATGGCCCATCCTGGCTGTGCGACCACATCTGACAAATTAATAGGATGAAATTGCTTTTTTTTTTTTTTAAATTAAATAAAGTATATTATATTATGTTGCAATTAATTTTTAAAAGACAGCTTATCAAATTTGAAAATCATTTAACAATTAACCATTTACTGTAAATTAATCATTGTCATTTAATGTAGAGGTGTATATATTTATATATAAGTTTAATGCTCTAACTAATGATTCGACATGCAATTCACCTCTTATATAAAGGATCTACCTAAATTCTAAATTTTGAATACATACACATGGCATAGACAAACAATACATGAAGATTACTTTCGATATTCAAACAGCACAGAGTTTTTTATGGTATAAAAGAAATTGGAGCTCGAAACTTGATCTGCAATTAATTTCTTCACATACAAATATGAGTATTTATCATTGTTTACCTATGCACAAACGCTGTTGCGGATGTGGGTGGATCAAGCTGTATGACCCAGTGAATACCCGCAATGTCTATGCCGCGGGCCATCACATCCGTACAAACCATGACCCCTCCGCCCTGGGTGGTAAACCGTGACACAACCTTCTGACGATTCTTCATTTTTCCATGGATACAGTAAACCTAATATAATCACAAAATATAGGATAAAAATACTTTCTTCCACATGGAGAGGTAAATTGTTTACACATTTGAAGAACAAATAAATTTTTGAGCTAAGCAAGGAATGATTTAAGACTTAATTATCATAAAAGCCACTTTAAGTTTCCAATTAAAACACAATTCATAAAAAATGTATAAATAATTAAATGCTAAATCTGAATTAAATACAAAATACATTAAGCAATCTTTTAGTTTATTCACCACTGATCTAAGAGGGTAGGTAAACACATACTTCTGGAGTGAAAATAAAAACTAACTAAGTGTATTAACCTTTTTTATGTGATTTGCTTGGTCATTTTCGGCTCAGGTACGACTGAAAAGTACCTGGGTACTCTTAAGTACATGTATACTACTAAGTACCCGGGGTACAAAAAATAAAGTAAAAAGTAGCCAGGAGTATCAGGGCCCTCAATCTGTCAAATCCACGGCCGAAATTCGGCCNTTCTTGAGTTATCATCCAGAAACCATTTTCCTATTTCCAGTAACTGTGACCTTGACCTGTGACCTTTGACCTAGTGACCTCAAAATCAATAGGGTCATCTGCGAGTCATGATCAATGTTCCTATGAAGTTTCATGATCCTAGGCCTAAGCGTTCTTCAGTTATCATCTGGAAACCATCTGGTGGACCGACCGACAGACCGACAGACCGACTGACCGACATGAGCAAAGCAATATACCCCCTCTTCTTCGAAGGGGGGCATAAAAAACAAAAAAAAAATAAAAATGTACCTGGGTACTCTTAAGTATACTACAAAGTACCTGGGGTACAGAAAATATAGTAAAAAGTAGCCAGGAGTATGGCCAGGTGCCTTAAAGTGTATTTTCCATACCAGGGGTAAATTGTAGCATACTTAAGTAGTACCTGAGCCGCCAATGACCAATTGAGCTTTACTTACCTGTGTTTTAACCAGTCCTGGTAAAATCTTTGAAAAATAGTCAACAGAGGCACAAGTGCTCACAAACAGCATGATTTTCTGTTTTCGGTGAGTCTGTATGAACTGGACCAGTTGGTTCAACTTATCCTCTGGTTTCAGTATCATGTAATAGTTCTTCAATGTCGCAGGGGTTTTCTGAATGTCATTGGACTCTGCTTCTTCAGGTTTTCTGTTTGACTTCTCTTTGATAGTCACCCTGACTGGATTTCTTAAGCCAGCTCGAATGAGCTTCTCAACTTCATCTGAAAGATTGTTGAGGTCATGAAACCCTAGAAGCTGAATGTTTTGTGACTAATGTGTTAATCCTAATGACTACAAAATTTATCACAATGAATACATTTTGTTACTTTAAAACAAATGAATTGAGTTGAGCATATGAAATTGTTTATCATTATGAAACATGTATACAGTTCCAATTGAACATCTATAGTGGTAAAAGAGATATGTACTCATTACATAAACCTTAAACTAAACCTACATTTCATCTTGCACGCAAACCTTAACCAGACTTTTGCAAGACTTTTACAAGTACAAAATGGGCCATAATGCTGCTATAAAGCATGTCATAGTAATAGGTCTTGGTAAGTGAATGTCCATAAAGACCCTGAACACATATATTAAGATTTAATTAAATATATTAGTTTAATTAAGTGCATGCAAATGTTTTACATAATTTTTTAAGTACAAACAGTACCTTACACAATGACCATGAAAACATGTGTGAATTTTCAATTGAATATTTGTTGTAGAAACAGTACTATTGAGTTCTTGCATGTTTTCAGTAACCAAGTTCCTAAGTACAAAAAGGGCCACAATTCTGCTAAATTGCAGGTCAGAGTTATGAAACATGGTCAATGACCTTACACAATTACCCCAAACACTCATATGAAGTTTCTAGAAAAATACCTGTAGTAAAAACAGTAATATGGAGATGTTGCATGTTTAACTTGGTTTGAGTAGTATATAAGGTGAACAGTCAAGCTAAAATTGTTATTTTCCTGTCATCCAAAGCTTTAAAGAATGTGAAGGTTTGTGTACAATGTTTTGCTCAATTATCAGTAAAAAAATAATTACTATCTTCTGTTATCATTAGCATAATAAGTCAATCGCGCATCATTTTTTATTGTTTTTTAAGAAAAACATTCCAAAAGGATAAACACATTTTGTTTGACACCAACAACTCAAAATACTTGACTTTTTCACAGAAAATCACATCGCCATAATTAATGTCCATCAAGATCATCTACCTAGCTAAGTTACCTGTTTGCGTCGCAGAAAATAGTCCCGTTCTCCTCTGCTTGGGTATAAAACTGAGTATGGTGTTGATGCTGGCCTCAAATCCCATATCGAGAAGGCGGTCGGCCTCGTCCAGAACCAGTATCTCCAGCGACTTCACGCAGCGTGCCATCTCCGGACCAGTGGAGCCATCCTTCTTTTCCAACATGGCCTCTAGTCGACCCGGAGTACCCACTACAATATTTCCTGTAAGAGAAGACATACAATCAGCAATAGTGCATTTGAGTTAAACAAAAGCATATATAAATGATATTAAACAGAAATGATAACAAATAAAAGTATGGATGTTTGGTATTTAAGATATTTTTCCTTTTTGCTGCTAACCTGATTAAGAGAGTTTATGAAGCAAGAGAATTCAATGTCGAACAGAATAGCGTACATTTTCTAATTTAAGAGAATGTAGACTTAAATCAATTGTTTAGTGTCCACCAACAAGTGTTCGATTCCAAAAACTATTAAAATTTACATATGATAATCATTAACATAAGTTGTAAAAAAACATTGTTTCGAATACAGATTCCATGAAAAACACTAGAATTAAGGATAATAATGATCACTATTTCTCATTGCTTTTTATGCACACAATGTTGCATTCATGCACATTATCAAATTAGCATTTTTATTAAGCCTAAATTAGTGATCTATCAATAGCAAATACTGAGCATCCATTCACTGGGCACTTGTCAATCAAAACATACAAATGTCTTTTCAAATCGTCCCATATATTTCCTGGTCCTGTAATAATATGATAACTCAGAATTAAAATACAAATTTCAACAAACTGGCCACAAAGATATATTATTAATTATTAATCAATTAAAAGGCACTTTTAAAAGTAAATTTGAGCGGAAAAGAACCGTTAATACCCCAATTACAACAAGAAAAGGGCCATTTACATAAATTTACTAGCATAGGAGAAGGCCTTTTCCTGGCGTATCCACGGGTCCGTAACCATAACATTCATTACTTCATTCAAATGCTTAAAATAGGGTCAAGCAGCTTACCAAATCCTAAATCATTACTATCCTTTTTTGATACTTTTCCGCCAATGAATAGAGATGCAGTCAATGTAGAAAAGTGCTTCAGAAACACTTGTGTCACTGCGAATATCTGCTGTGCAAGCTCTCTTGTCGGACTCACAATGACTGCTCCGATTTCGTTCGTTTTCCACGGTGACTCTCGTTTAGTGAGAAGCTCAAAAACTGGGATCAGAAAGGCCAGAGTTTTTCCACTTCCAGTTACTGCCTCTGCTGCGACATCTTTGTAATTTAAGAGAAGCGGAATACATGCTGCCTGAACTGGGGTGGGTTTGATAAAGTTTAGCTCTTTTAAAACGTTTTCGGATGGTTCCGTAATGACATGTGATATTTCTTTCCAGTTATCCATGTTGTTTTCTCCTACATCCGATAGACGCTTGAAAAGGTGATGTAAGCGTCTTCATGCGTTATATGAAAGGCGATATCGAATTAATATTTTTTCATCGATCTTTGCAAGAGGTAAATTGATTATACTGCAGCTTTTGTCATGTCCGTGTTTCAGTTCAGTTCGTTCTTTCAGTCATTCATTCATTCATAAAGTAATTCATTAATTCAATAATTAATTCATTTTTTTTCATTTCTCTTTGAACTCTACCCCTTTTAATTAAGTTGACGACTTGAACATAATTTCTTAAATATTACTCTATACTTTTACAATAGGCGTTTCTGGTCGATAATCAATACTCCTTGCGAATAGCACGATACGATGTAAACTACTGTACAGTTACACATACCACATGTTATAAACATCATGATC
>VMBQ01010777.1:0-24855 GCA_007657795.1 Dreissena rostriformis | reverse complement strand
ATATTCCATACAAAATCAGTCTTCACTGGAAGGCTAATAGGGTTAATATAAGTGCAAAAAACATTAAATGGATAAAAACATTTATTAATCAAAATCTTTTTTAACAACTGTCATAGGACATGGGTGAAAATGAACATTTGTGCGTTATAAAAGGCTGCAGTATTTTTTTTATGCCCCCAAAGGTGGGCATATAGTGATTGCACTGTCCGTCTGTCCGTCCATCCTAAATTCCGTCACACTTTGCGTTTAGGTTTCAAAAAATGTGCAAAAAACACTATGCGTTTAGGTTTAAAAAAATGTGGAAAAAGGGGGCATATGTCATCCTATGGTGACAGCTCTTGTTTTTCATGTAGTATTTTTTTCTAACTCATTTCTTATTTTGTATGGGGCATTTGTGTGAATTATGAAAAATCCTGTTTCATCTAACATTATTGACAGATGAAAGCATATAACTGAAAAAAAAAACACACACAAAATGCAACAGAAGTGCATCTTTTACAGACCCAGAGAGGGGATATTGTGATGTTACATATTTAGATTTTGATACTTTCATTCACAAAGTAGAGGTATACATATATGCATAAGCTTAAGGCAAAGGTATGAACTAACAGTTCCTGCCTTCGGGCTATTGTAAGATGTATGCTTCCGTCTCTATTTATATGTGATATGCATGTGAAATTGTGTGCTCTAGCCACTCAGAGGTAAAGATAATCTCCCTGAGCGCAATGTGTGCTTTTAAGTAACACATTGTTTTGTGATCTCATTGGTGGACAGGTTAGGTCCTGACCAGACTGAGCGGAATTTAAGGGGTCAAAGGAAATGTTCAGGGGTTAAAATAAAATGTTCAGGGGTCAGAACACTGAAGTGTAGATATTTTGTTTGTGGATATTTGTTGATTGCTCTCAAAATGTTGCTTTTTATAACTTCCTTGCCTGACTTAGAACCAACATTTTGTGTAATAAATACTTTTATAAAATACATTTTATGTTATTTTCATGGTGACATTTGCATCAAAATGATGCATGGTAAATAATTTGGAGGAGTCAAAAGTGACAAAATTGCAAAATGCTTGCATCAAAAAGAAAGCAGGATTCTGCTTCAATTGAAATCCCTGAGGTCATATATGAGTAAAACAAAGAGTTTTAAACTAAGTTCTACATAATAAGCGAGCTTAACTTGTGATGCAAAGTTGAAGTCCAAGGAGTGACAATATGTGTCACATTCTGGGTCTGATATGTGTACTACCAGTATTTACCTGATTACCATATTAACTTGAAGCTTGGAGCACAACGTGATGGCCTTTTGTCCGTCATGCGTCGTTAACACTCCAAAGGCCACATTTATTGTCCAATGTTCATGAAACCTGGACAGAAGACGTGTCCAAATGATATCTTGAATGAATTTGAAAATGGTTCCGGTTGGTTGAAAAACATGGATGCCAGGGAGCTTGGCAGTTTTCCTTATATGGCTTTTGTAAAACCTTGTTAACAATCAAGAAGTCATATTTATTGTCCAATCCTTAGGAAATTTAGTCAGAACATTAGTTATAATAATATCTTGGATGAGTTCGAAAATTGCTCCAGTCTGTTGAAAAACATGGCGGCCAAGGGGCAGGGTTTACACTTTAGAAGTCACATTTTTAGTCCAATCATCATGAAACTTTATCAGAACATGACAGTGTTATAATGATATCTGGCCTGAGTTTGAAAATGGGTCCGGTTCATTGAAAAACATGGCTGACTTGACTTGCTATATAAGCCACATTTATTTGCCAATCTTCATGAAACTTGGTCAGAACATTTTGTCCCAATGAAATCTTGATTGAGATGGAAACTTTGTCATGTGAGCTCAAAAACTATTGGTTGGTCACTAGGTCAAGTTACAAAACCCACAACATGGAATAACTCGCTCAACTGACCAGCACATTGCTGATGAAGACTGTATGAAAGTCAAAATATTCAAGTAAATTCAAATTTTGCTCTGAGTTATGGAATTTATTGACTCAATACATGTTATAAGTTTAAAAGTCACTTTTTTTGGTCCAATCTTTATGAATCAGCTCACACTTTGTAAGAATAGTCAAGTTCCTTTGGGTCTCAGGTGAGCTCCGTAGGCCCCATGGCCCTCTTGGTAGCTCTTGTGATAGCCTTTTGTCCGTCATCCATCATGCGTCGTACGTCATCAACTTTTACCTCGTTAATACTCAAGAGGCCACAATTATTGTCTAATCTTTATGAAACTTTGTCAGAACATGTGTCCCAATAATATCTTGGAAGAGTTTGAAACTGGGACACTTGATGTCAAAAACTAGGTCAATAGGTAAAATGAAAGAAAAAGCTTGTTAACACTGTAGAGTTCACATTTTTAGTTGAATCTTCATGAAACTTTGTCAGAACAATTGTTCTTANGTCAAAAATGGCCATAAATGAGCTTGTCCGGGCCATAACTATGTGGTTCATCAAGGGATTTTAAAATCATTTGGCACATTTGTTCACCATCATTGGACAGTGTGTTGCGCGAAAGAATTACGTCAATATCTCCAAGGTCAAGGTCACACTTTGATGTCAAAGGTTAAAAATGTCCATAAATGAGCTTGTCCGGGCCATAGCTATGTTGTTCATTGTGAGGCTTTGAAATCAATTGGCACATTTGTTCACCATCATTGGACGGTGTGTCGCGCGAAAGAATTACGTCAATATCTCAAAGGTCAAGGTCACACATGAGTTCAAAGGTAAAAAATAGCCATAGTTGAGCTTGTCCAGGCCATTACTATGTCGTTCATTGTGGGATTTTGAAATCAATTGGCACATTTGTTAACCATTATTGGACGGTGTGTTGCGCGATAAAATTACGTCGATATCTCCAAGGTCAAGGTCACACTTTGAGTTCAAAGGTCAAAAATGGCCATAAATAAGCTTGTCTGGGCCATTACTATGTCATTCATTGTGAGATTTTAATATTACTCTCCACATTAATTTTGTTCACAGGCATTGGATGGCGTATCATGCCAAAGAATTCAAGATTTCAAAGGTCAAAATGGTCATAAATGATAATGGCATAATAATTCTTAAAAATTGCCATAAATAAGCTTCTCTTGTTTTGTGAGACCGCATGCAAAATATTCTGTGTCAATGCAGCATGTGGGGGTATACGTCACGTCAGTGACAAAGCTCTAGTTTTGTATGGGGCATTTGTGTGAATTATGAAAAATCCTGTTTCATCTAACATTATTGACAAATGAAAGCATATAACTGAAAAAAAACACACACAAAATGCAACAGAAGTGCATCTTTTACAGAGACAGAGAGGGGATATTGTGATGTTACATATTTAGATTTTGATACTTTAATTCACAAAGTAGATGTATACATATATGCATAAGCTTAAGGCAAAGGTTTGAACTAACAGTTCCTGCCTTCGGGCTATTGTAAGATTATGCTTCCTTCTCTATTTATATGTGATATACATGTGAAATTGTGTGCTCTAGCCACTCATAGGTAAAGATAATGTCCCTGAGCGCAATGTGTGCTTTTAAGTAACACATTGTTTTGTGATCTCATTGGTGGACAGGTTAGGTCCTGACCAGACTGAGCGGAATTTAAGGGGTCAAAGGAAATGTTCAGGGGTAAAATGAAATGTTCAGGGGTCAGAACACTGAAGTCTAGATATTTTGTTTCTGGATATTTGTTGATTGCTCTCAAAATGTTGCTTTTTATAACTTCCTTGCCTAACTTAGAACCAACATTTTGTGTAATAAATACTTTTATAAAATACATTTTATGTTATTTTCATGGTGACATTTGCATCAAAATGATGCATGGTAAATAATTTGGAGGAGTCAAAAGTGACAAAATTGCAAAATGCTTGCATCAAAAAGAAAGCAGGATTCTGCTTCAATTGAAATCCCTGAGGTCATATATGAGTAAAACAAAGAGTTTTAAACTAAGTTCTACATAATAAGCGAGCTTAACTTGTGATGCAAAGTTGAAGTCCAAGGAGTGACAATATGTGTCACATTCTGGGTCTGATATGTGTACTACCAGTATTTACCTGATTACCATATTAACTTAAAACTTGGAGCACAACGTGATGGCCTTTTGTCCGTCATGCGTCGTTAACACTCCAAAGGCCACATTTATTGTCCAATGTTCATGAAACCTGGACAGAACACGTGTCCAAATGATATCTTGAATGAATTTGAAAATGGTTCCGGTTGGTTGAAAAACATTGCTGCCAGGGAGCTTGGCAGTTTTCCTTATATGGCTTTTGTAAAACCTTGTTAACAATCAAGAAGTCATATTTATTGTCCAATCCTTAAGAAATTTAGTCAGAACATTAGTTATAATAATATCTTGGATGAGTTCGAAAATTGCTCCAGTCTGTTGAAAAACATGGCGGCCAAGGGGCAGGGCATTTTTCCTTATACGACTAAAACCTTGTTTACACTTTAGAAGTCACATTTTTAGTCCAATCATCATGAAACTTTATCAGAACATGACAGTGTTATAATGATATCTGGCCTGAGTTTGAAAATGGTTCCGGTTCATTGAAAAACATGGCTGACTTGACTTGCTATATAAGCCACATTTATTTGCCAATCTTCATGAAACTTGGTCAGAACATTTTGTCCCAATGAAATCTTGATTGAGATGGAAACTTTGTCATGTGAGCTCAAAAACTATTGGTTGGTCACTAGGTCAAGTTAAAAAAAACATAACATGGAATAACTTGCTCAACTGACCAGCACATCGCTGATGAAGACTGTGTGATATAGTCGAAATATTCAAGTAAATTCAAATTTTGCTCTGAGTTATGGAATTTATTGACTCAATACATGTTATAATTTTAAAAGTCACTTTTTTTTGGTCCAATCTTTATGAATCAGCTCACACTTTGTAAGAATAGTCAAGTTCCTTTGGGTCTCAGGTGAGCTCCGTAGGCCCCATGGCCCTCTTGGTAGCTCTTGTGATAGCCTTTTGTCCGTCGTCCATCATGCGTCGTACGTCATCAACTTTTACCTTGTTAATACTCAAGAGGCCACAATTATTGTCTAATCTTTATGAACCTTTGTTAGAACATGTGTCCCAATAATATCTTGGAAGAGTTTGAAACTGGGTCACTTGATGTCAAAAACTCGGTCACTAGGTAAAATGAAAGAAAAAGCTTGTTAACACTGTAGAAGTCACATTTTTAGTTGAATCTTCATGAAACTTTGTCAGAACAATTGTTTTAATGATACATGTAGTGTCTATTTTTCTTATAATTTGTCAAAATTAATAAATACAAAGGTAAAACTGCATATATATCATTGTTGAAATAACACAATTTATTCCAAGATTGATGTTTTAATCCAACTTCACATGATATTGTGTTACATGTAAGACTTTGTTCTAACATTTGCTATCATGATATTGCAGACTAGCTGGAAACTGAATCATGTGGGATCAAAGGGATTTCTCGTAAAGATTTTATTATAACACTACTTTGATCTTTTGTTGTGTAAATTGGTCTTGAAAAGCAATAAGTAAACTGGCGGTATTATCTCATGCACATGTATTCATACAGCATTTATTTGGTCATAATGATCTTGTGTCATTAAATTGATTGTCATTTTCATTGATGTTTCATAGAGGCTACTGACTGTCAAGAGACTGCTGGGGGTCAGTGCCCGTCCTCAGTATGCCGGACAGAGTTCTCAGCGTTGCAGGAATTCAGAAGACACCAACATGATTTACACAATGAAACAGGAACAACATCTCCAAATGAAAGCTCGCCTCAAGTAAACCTGGATATGCTGAAAAATGATTTGAACCTGAATAGCAGGATTCAAAAAGGAAATCCACAGCATCCCTGCAGCGTGTGTGGCAAGGTATTTTCCAACAATTACAAACTTAAGGTGCACATGAGGTTTCATACAGGGGAGCGGCCTCACAGATGCAGCGTATGTAACAAAAGCTTTGCAACTAAACCAGTCCTGAAGATACATATGAGATGCCATTCAGGTGAAAAACCTTTCCAATGTTCGATATGCAGCAAGAAGTTCCGCCAAAAAGGAAATCTGGATAGACATATAGGTAGCCACAATAATGAGCGCCGATATGAGTGCCTTGTCTGTAAGAAGAAATTTGCGAAGTCTGTGTCATTAAAGTACCACAATAGCCACTTTCATCCAGATGAACAGAGTAAGTGTTCCGAGCTATGCTCAGTGTATAGTAAATGTCTAATGCAAAGGTCTTCATGCAAAGCGATTGGTATTTTTAACTCACCTGAGCACAACGTGCTCATGGTGAGCTATTGTGATCGCCTTTTGCCCGTCATGTGTTGTGCGCTGCCAATTACCTTGTTAACACTCAAGTGGCCAGATTCATTGTTCAATCTTCATGAAACTTAGTCAAAACATGTGTCCCAATAATATCTTGGACAAGTTGGAAAATGGATCCGTTTGGTTAAAAAACATGGCTGCCAGGGTGCGTGGAAGTTTTTCTTAAATGGCTATAGTAAAATCTTGTTAACACTCTAGAAGTCACATTTATTGTCCAATCTTCATGAAACTTTGTCAGAACAATTTTTATAATGATATCTTGGATGAGTTCGAAAATAGTTCTGGTCTGTTAAACACATGGCCACCAGGGGGCGGGGCATGTTTCCTTATATGGCTATAGTAAAACCTTGTTAACNGGGGGGGGGGAGGGCAGTTTTCATTATATGGCACTTTATTAGCCACATTGTTTGGCCAATCTTCATGAAACTTGGTCAGAACATTCGTCCCAATTAAATCTTGGCAGAGATTGAAACTGGGTCAAATGAGCTTAAAAACTATGTCACTAGGTCGAATATAAAAAAAACATGTTAAAAGTCACAGGCTCAGTTCAGACGACCTTAAGGCTGGAAATTGGGCAGGGTTCATTTAGCAATGCACTTGTCTATCACTACTCGCATACCTCAATATGACATGAAATCTCTTTCAGTCAAGTTACAGACTGTTGTTTTCAATAAATAAGTAAATTTTAAATTATCTTAAATTCCAGCCTTTAGATGTAGTTTCATCCTCATTACCTGATTCAATTTTGTAAAGGACAAGGGCGCACTTAGTTTATAACGATATATTATTGCTCAATTGCATCAAAAGCCTTATGTTTACTGTACATGTATGTGGGTTCGAAGAGACTATTTGTATAGATTTTATGATAATACTTTAATGACCTGTTTGTTATGTGAATTTGTTTTATCAAGCAATCAGTTAGCCAGCTTGAATGCACATGTGTTCATGAAGCATTTATTTGGTAATTTTAATATTGTGTTATTGAATTAATTGTCTATTTCATTGATGTTTCACAGGTGTTTCTGAATGTCAGGTGACTGCTGGGGGTCAGTTTACTTGTTCAGTATGCAGGACAGAGTTCTCAGCGTTGCAGGAATTCGAAAGACACCAACATGATGTACACAATAAAACAGGAACAACATCTCCAAATGAAAACACGCTTCAAGAAAACAAGGGGTTTATTTCGGCAGGAAACCTCACTAATCATATAAAGATTTGCAGTGGAGATCGACCGCATTTCTGCAGCGTGTGTGGAAAGGGCATTGTTTCAAGCTCCTACCTTACTCATCATATGAGAATCCACACAGGAGATCAGCCACACAGTTGCAGCATTTGTGGAAAGAGCTTTGTCACCAGATCCACACTCACGTTGCACATGAGGTGTCATACAGGGGAGCGGCCATACAGTTGCAGCATTTGTGGAAAGGGCTTTGTCACCAGATTCAAACTGAAAGGACACATGTGTTGTCATACAGGAGTCTGGCCACACAACTGCAGCGTGTGTGGAAAGGGTTTTCTCTGTAGCTCCTTCCTTTCTAGACATATGAAAATGCACACAGGAGAGCGGCCACACTGTTGCAGAGTGTGTGGAAAGGCCTTTCTAACCAGATACCATCTGGATGTACACATGTGGTGTCATAGAGGAAACCGGCAACACAGTGGCATCCTTGGTGGAAAGGGGATTGTCACTGGCTCCGAACTCACAAAGCATATTAGTATTCACACGGAAGAGGGGCCGAACATTTGCAGCAAGTGTGGAAAAGGATTTGCCACCATATCCCAACTGGAGGAGCACATATGGGGGCATACAGTAAGGCCGCACAAATGCACTTTATGTGACAAAAGCTTTTCAACTAAACCAGTCCTGAAGATGCATATGATGTGCCACACGGGGGAAAAACCTTTTCAATGCTCCATGTGCAGCAAAAAGTTCCGCCAAAAATGCAATCTGGATAGACATATACGGAGCCACAATAAAGAGCGGAGATATGGGTGCCCTGTTTGCAAGAAGAAATTTGCGAAGTCCGTGTCATTAAACGTCCACATCAACCGCTTTCATCCTGATGAACAAAGTAAGTAAACCTATGCTCAGTGCCATATCAATATATAATCACAATTAAGTGCTCATGACCAGGGATTGGCATGCGTTAATTTATCATATACATGCTTATTGTTGAACATATTGTAATATAGTTTGTTTGAATGTAAACATTTCCTGAATGTGGGTTAAACTTGCTTCAGATGTTAACAAATGTAATATTTACTTTGACTAACGAAAACAAAATGGAAATTAAATTTCAACCATCAAACATTTGACATGCGTGGCTCTATATTTCAGATTGATCTTAAAAAGTTTTAGAACTAAATTATATTGATAAAATAGTCAAAATAAAAGCCTTTAAATTTTTCTTTTAAGGATTTTAACAACGATACGACAAGATCAATTTATTAAAACTTTAGCATTACCGGTTTTAAATCAACTCTTTTTTTCTTTGCGAAATCCACCACATAATTTTTATAGTAATACAGAGATCAATGCAAGTTAAAAGATTATTGAACTTTTTTCCTTTGTCAGTTCTTTTAAGTTTTCAAGGATCCATAGAATTGGCAATGGGGATTGAAAATCGATAAATATTATTATCACAATAATTAATAAAAAAAATAAATAACTGTGGCAATCACTATGAATTTTGTAAAGATACCTTGAGATCATTCTTTGAACTTTGTAGAAAAGATTCATCTACAAATCAGCTTTTGCTTCAAAATCCATTATTCTATGACCATAACATAACGAATAGCAACATAAGTGTATATGTATGCCCCCCCTTGAAGAAGAGGGGGTATATTGTTTTGCATATGTCGGTGTGTCGGTCGGTCCGTCCGTCCGTCCACCAGATGGTTTCCGGATGATTTCTCAAGAACGCTTAGGCCTAGGGTCATGAAACTTAATAGGTAAATTGATCATGACTCGCAGATGACCCCTATTGATTTTGAGGTCACTAGGTCAAAGGTCAAGCTCACAGTGACTCGAAATAGAAAATGGTTTCCGGATAATAACTCAAGAACACTTATGCCTAGGATCATGAAACTTCATAGGTACATTGATCATGACTGGCAAATGACCCCTATTAATTTTCAGGTCACTAGGTCAAAGGTCAAGATCACAGTGACTCGAACCAGTTAAATGGTTTCTGGATGATAACTCAAGAATGCTTACACCTAGGATCATCAAACTTCATAGGTACATTGATCATGACTGGCAGGTGACCCCTATTAATTCTCAGGTCACTATATCAAAGGTCAAGGTCACAGTGACTCGAAACATTAAAATGGTTTCCTGATGATTACTTTCCGAATGATAACTCAAGAAGACTTACACGCAGGATCATGAATCTTCATAGGTACATTGATCATAACTCGCTGATGACCCCTATTGATTTTCAGGTCTCTAGGTCAAAGGTCAAGGTCACGGTGACTCGAACCAGTAAAATGGTTTCCGGATGATAACTCAAGAACGCGTACGCCTAGGATCATGAAACTTAATATGTACATTGATCATGATTCGCAGATGACCCCTATTGATTTTCAGGCGACTAGGTCAAAGATCAAGGTCACGGTGACTTGACACAGAAAAATGGTTTCCGAATGATAACTAAAGAAAGCTTTCGTTTAGGATCATGAAACTTCATAGGTACATTGATCATGACTTGCAGATGACTCCTATTGATTTTCAGATCAGTAGGTCAAAGGTCAAGGTCATGGTGACTCGACACAGTAAACAGTAAAATGGTTTCAGGATGATAACTCAAGAATGCTTACGCCTAGGACCATGACACTTCATTGGTACATTGATAATGACTGGCAGATGACCCATATTGATTTTCAGGTCACTAGGTCAAAGGTCAAGGTGATGGTGACTCAAAACAGTTAAATGGTTTCCTGATGATAACTCAAGAATACTTAGGCCTATGATCATGAAACTTCATAGGTACATTGATTATGACTGGCAGATGACCCCTATTTATTTTCAAGTCACTAGGTCAAAGGTCAAGTTCACAGTGACAAAAAACGTAATCACGCAATGGCTGCCACTACAACTGACAGCCCATATGGGGGCATGCATGTTTTACAAACAGCCCTTGTTTATACGTGGTTTGCAAAAGGCGTTCAATTTGTTGGGGACCTGCAAATGATGAACTTTAAATCATTTACACTTGAAGATTTTTGCAAAGTATATTACGTCAATCCAAACTTCTTATTTTTAGCTCTGCTGTTTTCGAAGAAAACCCAAGGTATTGTCATAGCCAGCCCGTCCTTCCGCCGTCCGCGTCGTTCCAAAACTTTAACATTGGCCATATCTTTTGAAATGTTGAAGATAGCAACTTGATATTTGGCATGCATGTGTATTTCATGGAGCTGCACATTATGAGTGGTGAAAGGTTAAGGTCATCCTTCAGGGTCAAAGGTCATTTTTTTTTCAAAACTGCACCCACAGCCGATCGTTGGCACCCGCTCTGCGGTGCTCTTGTTTCAAATAGTTATAAAGGCAGTTACAAGATTAAGATCAGAAGCTATAATTACACTCGCTTTACGAAGCCGTTTATTCCCACTAGCCTACAGTTCATCTAAGTAAACACAAAGGGTGCAACACCTATGTATGACATAATTTACAAATCGGAGTCTTGTCCAGTGGGTATAAAGTGGCCAGTGGTCAAATATTATTAATTATATTGAAACAATAGAATGTCGACCTATTTTTCATATGTTTTTTTTTCGTACCACAAGGGATACACATTAACAGTGGTTTCAATATAGAAATGTACATAGAATCATAGATACCAACTCCGCACTACTTAAAATTGGATATGCCCTTTCTGCCAACTGTACCTTCTGTGAAAAAGTTGACTGAATTCAACATATATTTTGGGAATGTTAGCGTGTCAATCAGTAAATAACAGACTTGCTTTCTGGATGTTATCATTTTGTGAATGTTCTAAACATGTTTTCCTTTATACTGGGTCATGCAAGAAAAAATGGACCCTTATACTTAACATTTGTTTTGATGTTTTATTTATAATCAAATGAGCAAAACTAGACCCACTCTAAAAGCAGCAAAATCGTACCTATGATAGGTACTTGAATATCTTTGCATGGCTTTTTACTGAAATTAATTATTTTGATGATTTGCGTTAAAGTAAAGAATGGGATTATTGTTACCCCTATTTAGCAGTTGTAATACGGGACATTATAAGTTTTGTTTATGGTCAATTATTACTTTAGCTAATGCTGTTTATATTGTAAAAGCTTTTGATTTATGTTGAAATGTGTTTAAATATACATATATTGTCTGTGAACTCTGTATGGTGTGGAGTGGGAGGCCCTCGACCCTCACACACCTATTTACAAGGAAAATAAAAAATATTGGACGAGGTCAAACTTGTGTTATCTGAGGTCAGATCATAGTTCACAGTGTAAAATGGAGAAAACAACATTTAAAAGCTTCTTGAAGTCGCATATAGTTTTTATCTTTATAAATCTTAGTCTAAATATTGGTCACAGTGACATCTGGGTTTCGTTGGTTCAAAGAGACTTTACAAATATGGTATAACGTATAATAATAACTTCTTTGGTCTGTTGGTTGTGTAAATTTGTCCTATAAAGAAATACATGCACATTTATAAATGAAGCATGTATTTGGTTACAATATTGTTGTGTCATTAAATTTATTGATGGTCTCCGTCATTGATGTTTCACAGGTGCTATTGAATGTCAGAAGACTGCTGGGAGTCGATACACGTGTTCAGTATGCGGTGCAGAGTTCTCCGCGCTGCAGGAGTTCAGAAGACACCAATATCTACACAGTAGTACCGCCATTACATCTCAATTTGAAAACTCGCCTGAAGTCAACCGGGATGAAATGAAATTTGATTTGAACATGAAGAGCGGGATTTACGCAGGAGACCGACCACATCGCTGCAGCGTGTGTGAAAAGGGATTTAAAACAGGCTCCAATCTCAGAAGGCATATGAAGATTCACGCGGTAGAGCGGCCACACAGTTGCAGCATGTGTGGAAAGGACTTTGTTTCCCCTTCCGACCTTACTAGGCATATGAAGATTCACATGGAGCGGCCACATCGTTGCAGCGTGTGTGGAAAAGACTTTGTTTTCCCTTACGACCTTACTAAACATTTAAGGATTCACACGGGGGAGCGGCCTTACTTGTGCAGCGTTTGTGGAAAGGGCTGTGCATCCGGCTCCGACCTGAAAAAGCATATGACGATTCACACAGGAGAACGGCCTCACAGTTGCAGCGAGTGTGGAAAGGGATTCGCCACCAGATCCCAACTAAACATGCACATGAGGTGTCACACGGGTGAGCGACCGTACAGATGCAGCGTGTGTGACGAAAGCTTTTCAAGTTCACCATGCCTTAGGATCCACATGAGGTGCCACACAGGTGAAAAACCTTTCCAATGTTCCATGTGCGGAAAGCAGTTCTGCCAAAAAGGAAATCTGGATAGACATATAGGGAGCCACAATAATGAGCGTCGATATGAGTGCGTTGTCTGCAAGAAGAAATATGCGAAGGCCGTGTCATTAAAGGCTCATAACAGACGACATCATTCTGGTGAACACAGTCGCAACCTTGGTGTAAAGGGGTTTGTCACTGGCTCCGAACTCACAAAGAATATTAGTATTCACACGGAAGAGGGGCCGCACATTTGCAGCGAGTGTGGAAAAGGATTTGCCACCAGATCCCAACTGGAGGAGCACATATGGGGGCATACAGTTAGGCCGCACAAATGCACTTTGTGTGACAAAAGCTTTTCAACTAAACCAGTCCTGAAGATGCATATGATGTGCCACACGGGGGAAAAACCTTTTCAATGCTCCATGTGCAGCAAGAAGTTCAACCAAAAATCCAATCTGGATAGACATATACGGAGCCACACTAATGAGCGCCGATATGAGTGCCTTGTCTGTAAGAAGAAATATGCGAAGTCTGTGTCATTAAAGGCTCATAACAAACGACATCATTCTGGTGAACAGAATAAGTAACGGCACGCGAGCTTTGCACAATTTTATATAAATTTTAAATCACATAAGATTCATGCACAGGGATTGGAATTTATTAGCTTATAAAGATCCTGACATTTTTTATGCCCCCGAAGGTGTGCATATAGTGATCGCACTGTCCGTCCGTCTGTCTGTCCGTCTGAAATTCCGTCACACTTTGCGTTTAGGTTTCCAAAAATGTGGAAAAACACTTTGCGTTTAGGTTTAGAAAAATGTGGAAAAAGGGGGCATTTGTCATTCTATGGTGACAAGCCTTGTTCATCATGTTGTATTATTATTTGTTCGAAAGTGGGATGAACTTGCTTTAGATATAAACATGTATAAATTTGATTAACATTGCTTTAATAAATCTCAACTTGGATTGCTATTTTTAGAGCGCATTATACTGTTACATATGATCGCTCCATTGGCTGAGTGTATGTGAACCATACATCATCACCTCTCTGTTATAAATGGAGCCTCTTTGCCAAAATTGATATTATCAGTCTTGACATATTATTCTAAGAAGTTTTCTGATTGTGTTTGATATTTTAATGTCCCCCAGTCTATACTGGGGGACATTGTTTTTGCCCTGTCTGTTGGTTTGTTGCTCTGTTGGTTTGCACAAACTTTAACATTTGGCCATAACGTTTGCAATATTGAACATAGCAACTTCATATTTGGCATGCATGTGTATCTGATGGAGCTGCACGTTTTGAGTGGTGAAAGGTCAATCTCAAGGTCATCCTTCAAGGTCAAAAGTCAAATATATGGGTCAAAATCGCTCAAAAGGGGACATTATGTTTCACAATTACATTTCTTGTTGTTATTAAAACTAAACATAAGGTCGTGTTTTATGTTGATATAGTATTCTTATGTTAATATTACGTTTCAATATATATAATACATTTTTGATTGTGGAAACCGATTTTGGGTTTTGTTTCTATTTATTAATTTTTTCTCTAAAACAAAGAGGACAATTTATTATCGCATTAATTACATTAGGTAGATAGACTAAAACAACATATCTTAACTAAGACAATTCAAAGTTCGATTGTTTTTCACTTAGACTATTCAAAGTTCGATTGTTTTACACTTAGACAATTCAAAGTTCGATTGTTTTTCAATTAGACAATTCAAGTTCGATTGTTTTACACTAAGACAATTGTTTTTCACTTAGATATATCCTATTGTTCTCATACTTAGTTCGTACCTTCTATTCAATTGTATGTGTTGTAATTCCAACATATTTGCTCTTCTTGGAAATTAGTGAGTACAAGTTTGAATGTCTCCTTAGATCTCCTTATCCCATCCTCAGTGGCAGAAATATTCTGAATATATCCTAATTTAATAACCAGTTACGTCGGTATAATTTTCATCTTTGCTAATACTCAGTTGAGCTCTTTGGGCCATCATGACCCTATTGCTTTCTTTTTACTTTAGTGCTGCATTTATATGCGAGACATTTGTAAATTTTCTGTTGATATGTTATTAACGTGTGTAAAATATAGCTGAGTTCAAACATAGGTATTGCTCCTTTAGGAAAAAGATCGTAAGCCGTTTTTCCTGGAGTCAACCGGGAATTCTTAGATATATATTGCGAAATGTATTGTTATTGAAATGCAACACGGAATCTCCCGGTTTTGGTCATCTTATGAACGATGGATATGACGAATGAACACGGTAAAATACAACTTATCTTCAGAATCTCAAATTTGAAGCAAACAAGCCATTCATAAGTCCTTGGCGTTTAATGTTCACAATAATTCTATTTAATCGTCTTTCTAGTCAGGCGGAAGAGGTCACATCAATAACTACGTAGTACTATGTCAAAATTGTGACGCAAAGTTGAGCTCTTTGGGTCATCATGGCCCTATTGCTTTCTTCTTACTTTAGTGCTGCATTTATATGCGCGACTGACATTTTTAAATTTTCTGTTGATGTGTAATAAACGTGTGCAAAATATAGCCGAGTTCAAACCTTGGTATTGCTCCTTTAGGAAAAAGATCTTAAGCCCTTTTCCTGGTGACAACCGGGAATTCTTAGAAATATATTGGGAACAATCCGTGTTATTGCAATGCAACCCGAAATCTCCCGATTTTGTTCATCTTATTAACGACGAGTATGATAAATGAACACGGTTTAGTACAACCTATCTTCAATATAAATCAAACAAGCCATTCATGCGTCCTTGGTGTTTTATTTTCATATGCTATTTAATCGTATTTCTAGTCAGGCGGAAGATGACACTTCGATAACTTCATAGTACTATGTCAACATTGTGACGCAAAAGACTCAATTAAAAGAGAAACACTTGAAACGGACCATTAGTTCAATTTCTTATTAAGTAATCCATTAGTTTTGAAACGAACTGACCCAAGAGATGTCACGAAGATGCATACTTTATGGGCAAGAATCATTGTCATCGATCTGGAACAGTCCGCTCCAACAATAAACAACCACTTCTACTTTAAGAATTGAATTATTTAAAAATCCTGAATTGGGTTCACGTTTTCTGTCCGCGGCAACATACACGCCTGGTAGCTATCCTTCAAGGGCAGTATTAATATATTGCCAATAATAAACTCTAAATACAATAATATAGTCTAATGTTTGCCATTCACTAAACAAAACCAAATTGTATTTTCTACTGTCACTAAATGAGGACTTAACAATGGCACACAATATAGTTTTTGAACCACTTCGTTTTTTTTGTGGCTTACGGTATAATAATATTTTATCGTTCACGATTCGTTAATTGCAAAATGTACCACATTACAACCTTTAATACCCAAATCATGATGGAAGCAAATTCTTTACAGGTAATATAGTAATGCATTATTGTGAATACATGAGAAATATAACTGCCTTTTAAGAGATCTGCTATAAAGTTTGATATTATTTTAATATCTTTATATGCAGCGGAGCTGTTTGAAAGATGAACAACGCGACAACAGAAGGATTCGGAAACCATGACAACACAGGAAACTGCTTCATTGAAGAGCGTTTGGTATAAACGGTTCTTAGTTATGCAAAATACCCGTCCTACTCAGGAAACCGACTAGCCTTAGTGACAACGAACCATTGGACTCCAAAATTGAAGGGCACTAGGGTGATTCTATAATAAAGGGTAATGTCTATTCGTAAGACAAAACACCATTTATACTGCAAACACGTAATGTATAGGACTTGAATTAAACGGAATAAAAACAACATCAGGACGAATATAAGCTTACCAGTTATAGTCATCTGGGTATCCTCGAGTCATCTCGTGCTCCAGGCATCATGTCTGATTAAATGAAATTATTCTCGGTTTGATAAATACGGTATTGTATTGGTTGTTGACATATAATTTACAAGAGAGATAATGGTAATGGTTTAGCGCGAATAATGCACGGTTTTTTTTTTGTGGTGGATTTAGCGCGAAACAGCATGGGTTTCGCATTTTGGGGTTAATATGATTTGCAAATCTATTGAGTCGCCATTCGAGGTGTGTATTTGACAGGCACAGGTTATGGACAAAGAGAACGAAAGGGTGATATACCCGCCCGCCCGCCCTTTATGAACATGTATATGTTTAAATAATCTGTTACATTACTTTCACATGTGTAATGTTGTGATGATAATGTCGATATTAAGTTTATTTTCAGTTTCAGTTTTTAGTCCATGTGAGATGGGATCTTAACACGAACCGATTTCTTTACCGCGAAAGTCAACGATTGTATGTTCATTTAAGTCTGAAGCATCCAAGTTTTCTTTATTATTTTGTTTACTCATACTTCGTTTTGTGTTTTTTTTATGCGAATTTTTAATTGTAAGTTATGTGCATCATATTTTACACTCCCACTTCATGGAGATTTTTCTTCGCGCATATTTATTGAAATCTGAGTATGTTCAAATGTCAGTGTTCTAATTTTTTGTTTTGTTCTGTAATGAACGTTTAATTTAACAAGTTATTCTTATTTTCTATATTTTAATACGATTATTTTATCTTTTCGTTTTGGTGTGACTGGTTAGATGTGGATTTCGGTTGAATACAGCTGTTTCAAAATTTCGTCTTATGCATACATATAATACTCGAATACTTATGATTTAACTACACATTTTTTAAGTATTAGTTTATGGATGTTATGGTTTGAGTGATTAGTTTGTTTCTTGCTGATTTCCGGGGTGCGTGCGGGATGCTTTTGATGTTTGTTTGTTATGTTAATTTGCGCAATTACATTGACCATGTAATATGTTTTGCTAAATAATACTTAATGTTACCATATTGTAATAGCTGCTTATTTGTAGATTTCTCTAAACATTAGAGGTTTCGGGAGGTGATGAAGGCACCTAAACACCGGTCTTGAGCCATGGGTCCTCATACGTCCCCCTGCCATTAAAATAAAAAAGAAAGAAAAAGAAAAATGAGCAGTTAGGGTTGCGTATCCCGCTCGCGGTTTACCTGAATCGTTCATTACTACCAGTTAGTGTATGGGGTGTACGTGAAGTCATGTACACTTCTCTTGATTGGTGGTTGTGGATAAATCTTACAAATAATCGCAGCTTCTCTAAACTTAAATAATGTTTAACATGTGTAATGTATACGATTTTAAGCAACTTAACGTGATGGATATGCGTTGGGGGCATCCTGTGTGCGCTTTGGACATCGGTTGTGATCAGGGTATTCAAACCTTATTTCTTGATTTTAGGTGAAGAGGTTACAGTCTGATTTTTATGAATAATTTTGCACTGTTCACATGCCACACATGTGCGTGTTTAAGTGTATATAGCGACATGTCTTACATAAATTTAATTAGTATCGTTTCAGTTTTTTATACATATGAACAAGGATGCTGCACCGTTAACGGGCGTCTCGAGACTCCTCAACTGAGCGGTGAAATTGAGGTCGATCTCCGTTGCACATAGAAGACAAACGGGCGACAGAAGAATTGCTTTTTGCATTTATATGTCAAAGTCCTGTCAAATACAAACACCCACTCCTATTTTGTCTTAGAGTTATTATTGTATGGAAAGGATGATTATGATATGGTTGATAATGATGATGAGGATTAAATAGTATTTTGAGAATAGAGAATAATAAATTTACTCATAACTATGAGTAAATATCCTTTCTAAAAAGTGCATGGTTTTAACGGTCAATTTATATTACATATTGATATGTCATATTGTTCTTCAGATTAAACGGATACAGTTTTACTTCAAATAACAGGGCAACATCGCATGTTTTACTTCAAATCACATGTAAACATCGCATGTTTTACTTCCAATCACAGGAGAATCATCGCATCTTTTACTTCAAACCACAGGGAAAAAATCTGATGTTTCGATCTGGTAGATCATGTTTCGCATAATTGCTTATACAAAATACATTTAAAGCACAAAAGAAAGATTACGTATTTTCAACTGGCACGTCGTTTTTCGTATTACCGGTATAGTTGATGTATTTTCCCTTTCAATCGCAGAGAACATTTGACAGATTTCAGGCTGTCCAAAATATGACACATTAGAAGTACATAATTCCGTAAATATGTGTTATGACTAAGAAAACACATTCATTGTATATGTTTTAGTGAACAAACTGCGTACAAAACACATTAGAAAGCAGTGGTCGCATGAAATGCACGTGTTTTCCTCTTTTTTACTCTCAGCCCACCAATCGTCTGCCAGTGTCGTGCAATCAGTGGTCATTTGACGTTCACGTGATGGGAATGCACTTTTTACTTTATAAAGCAGATAGAAGCACGTGGAAATTAGTGCAAACATGTCGTGTTGTTGTTGTTTTGAATGAGGGTGATGATAGTTTTACACACTTTATTGTTACAAATTAATTCAAAATATCAAATTGTTATGACTTTATTAAAGACGTGCACTATATGTTTTTTGACTTCTAGTATTCATTTTATATTTGATTTAATAAGTTAGTTTAAGAAACAAACACGTTTTCAGCACTTGACATATTACCGGGACTAGATGGCAAACATTTACCTCTGATTTAGCTCGACGACATTGTCCTCGCGCTCGTGATCACCATAAGTAAATAGTTTACGCATGAATTGTTTCCTATATTTGCATTCGGTTTTGTTTGTGCCTGTTTTGCACGAGTTAAATCAGACAAAATAGTAAACTTGTTGAGACATGATTACATCGATTAAAAAAGCAACTTATTATTAACTCGTTACCATGACTTAATAAGTCGCTGGATCTATTTGCTAAGTCATGCGGACGAGTTAATTAGTCGTGGTAACGACATAAACAAAAATTAAGACCATTTCACATATGTGCCACCGTAAATATGTGGTGTTGCCAGTTGACTATTTAATTAAAGATAGTTTAGTAATACAACGGTATTGCTAAACATTATGAACACCAGAGTCATCGGAATAATAGAATTTGAACGAGTATAAAATTACTTTAAACCTTTAAACTATTGATAAGTATATGAAAAACAGAGGACACGTAGTAAAGCATGCATTACATACGAAAACCAAAGCAATCAGGGTCGTAGATATTCTTGCATATGTGAGTCGAATTGTATAGGGCGTGCTTCTAGGCATTCTCCCCCGAATTGTGTTTAGTCCTGGAGAGTAGAGTGGAAAAGGTTTAATTTGGCGTATAATTTGTAGAACTGATACATATTTAACTAAGACCTGAACTGTAATTGAAACCTACTTAAACTTTGTCTAAAAATTAAACAGTAATTTAATCAACATATTTGTAATATTCTCGCGGCAATGAATACATGGTAGCACGTTTGCCGCCGAAGCGGCGAACAACAACAGCGCCGACTACAGCACGTGGTCAGTGTTGGAATCCGTGAACAAGACAACATTGGTGATATTGGTACGTACGAGTGTTGAAACCTTTTGGTTTTTAGTCGTCGTAGTGATTTTTATCGCAATGACGTGTAGGTTTGTGTTTAGAGCGTGTTTAATGTACGTCGATGACGGAAGCGACGGGAAGAACGAAGAGTTAGTGGACCGGTTTTGTATTTGGAGTATAATGACTGGAAATAGCGTTGCAAAGGGAAACATGTCTGTTGCAAATTGTTATGAATCTTAGATCATTAAATGTCTTTATTAAACTCTTTCCGAAGCAAGCTTTACGAAAAAAGTCAGAGCATGCTTCATGCAAGCAAAATACCAATGAAATAGGGAATAATAGGTAAGTGTTGATTATAGATCAGGTTTATCATGCGAGGCTTAGAAAACAAAAAGCGCGAGCCTTGACGAGTGCTATTTCGTTTTCGTGCCAAGCATGATAAACCTGATCTATAATTAACACTAACCTATTATTCTATTTATCCCACTTTTTATTCAGTCAACCGTTTAATTTAAACAAAATTTGTTTAACTGGATAATTTCGCTGGATTTATGGCGACTTTTTTTGAAAAAAAATACGTCATTTCGTGCCGTGGTTTATAGCAGAAATTTAATCAACGGGGCTTTAATCAACCGAATTCGCTGTAAAAGTGGGATAAAAGTCAGTACATGCTTTATGCAAGCAAAATACCAATGACAAGTCAGTACATGCATATTAGTAGTGCAAACTGTCTCAAATAACTCGAATATTTAGGTGGTAACCGGTCTCCGATCATAAAAAGAGAGTTTTGCATTCCAAAATGTCCGTTAGGCTCTGTAGATTGCGAAATGAAAAATAGTTTGGTTCAAATGTGCTATGGGCTGAGGAATCCAAGATGGTGTCAAGATGGCCGTCAAAATAAGAAAAAAATACTAAAAATGCAAAAATACTTTTATTAGGTGGCTGTTTGCTATTTTTATGTTTTTAAATGTTCATAAATGTTAGCAGTAGTATTTAAATTGTGATTCAATGTAAACATTTTATACATTGTGAGTTATTACACATTTTGTTCATAAAAAATTGCTCTTTAAATGAACAAAAAAAAATAAATGTGTATGCATCAGTTAAACATTAACGCTTGTTTAAACGTTCAATGGCGCAATGGCTGGGTATCTTACAATGGCGCATTAAAGTATGAGTGTTGTCAGTTAAACAAATATGTTTAAATTCAATACCTGAAATAAATTCTTCATTATTTTTAAACGTGATATATAATTAACAATCATAAATAACAAAAATAATATTTAAACAATATGTTGTAATGTGTTCGAATTTATTATAGAAGCAACATACAGTGGGTGGGGTAAATGTATGTAAGGTTCTCAGCAAAACTTTAAACTTTCAATAAAACAGCCAAACAAGGAGTCAAGGTGGCTGCCGAATCACATATGAAACCTGCGTACTTCGATCTGGTGCATTTCCTTCATATATAAGTTGGTGCCCTTTTAAATCACGTAACAATCTGGCAGATTTTAGTTCGCCAACACCCTGCTATAATACAAGATAATGTTCAATCGTGCTGCATTCTGTATTAGCCTTAGCGCTTTGATAAACACAACTGTGTGCAAAACACAAGTGACAGATGTGTATAGGCAATAACAAAGCAAAGGTTTATACGAATTGCACGTGCCTGTACTACTGATCTGTGGGATGTTTACGTCAACCAATCATCTTCTAGTAAACAGAGTGCTAGTCCAATCAACATTTTGGTCTCAAGTGATTGGTATACAAAGTTGGTTAATACATTGACAAGATCCCGTGCAAATGAGTGAAACATGTNTTTTGTCGTTGGAGGAATGATGGACGACGACACAGAGATCCACCGCCAGTCATGTCTGTTGTGGGCCTCTGATAGTTGCTTATCCATGGGATGGGACCTCCACTTCTCATTGTCCATCCAGCTTCCTTCTGACGGCCTCGACGGCGATGTCACTCTAGCGTACCTAAGAGCACAGTCTTGCAAAGAGAATCGTGCATTGCGACATGTCCATATCAAGCACTCTTTCGTCGTTTTACGGTCGCCCGTTACCGATTAAGATAAAGGTGTGGCGGTCTAGGAGGGTCCCCTGCATAAGCTTCTCAGCGAAAAGATTAAACAGCACGGGGGAGAGCAAACATCCCTTACGGACGCACACTGATGTACTGAATAAGTCCTCCTGGCGTTTCCTTATAGCTCGAGGATGACTTTCACCAGTCCTTCGTCAATGTTGAATCCACTCAGAACATGAAATAGGTCAGCATTACACACGCGGGCGAAATGTTTCGTAAAGTCTATTAAGTTCCATAAGACCTCACGTTGGTATTGCATGTGTTTCTCAATGATAACTCTGCAATTCAAGATCTGGTACACTATGCTCTTTATTCAGCCTGCTTATCGAGCAGTTCCGCGGCCTTACTTTTCAATCGGTCAGACGATGATGCGTAGCATGTCTTTCGTGGATGGCTGATTAGGCTGTTAGTGAGGTCATTTTTCACACAGCTTGTAGCTGCCCTTTTTCGGTAGGGGATGACCAGATATTTGGTCCATTCCTAGGGCCACTTCTTCTTCTCCAAGATCTTCTGGCATAGTTTCGTCATTGCTGCAGTCGTTCCCCTCCCCCTTATACATAATCAGCTTGGAAATATAGCTATCTACTCCCGAAGATTTTCTGCCTTCAGATTGCGCACGGCCTCCTCCACCTCTGCCTAAAGTATGGACGGACTTTGGTTGTCCGCTTCTGGTCTGGGCTCGTTCTGAATGATGCTGTGGTCTGGTTGAAGCGGGTAGTTATATAGATCGCTGCAGTATTTAGTCCACCTGTTCAGGGCTGCTGCACTTTCAGTCAGGAAGTTTCCGTCAGCGTCTGCTATAACACTGACCATGGGCTGAGGGCATTGAGGGTGCTGTAGGCCTTCTTACTGCTGCGTCATCTCTTTGTCGATGCTGATACATTGCTCATCAATCCACTCCTTCATGGACTTTTTCATCTTCTTCGTCACCTCCCTGTTCACCAATATACCGTTTAAAATTAAATTGATTATTATAGAAATAATTGGCATTTTCAGAATATAGGTAGCAAAATGTGCCTAATTTGTACCAACATATTATTTTTTTCACAACATAATCTAAAATTATAAAAGTCAGGCGTTTTGAAACCAAAACACAACATATATGTTATATAATTTTGTAAATAAATAGTTTTACCTTAAGTTTTATAAAAACAAATATTTCATCATTTCAAAAATATGAGGGTGGCCGAATTTATAGAAAGGGATTAAACTATAGGAAAGAAGGATATAAAGGCACAGGTTGTTCGAAATACGAATTATACCACAAAATAATACAAAATAAGATGTATAGGATACGGATCGACAGTATTTTTAGATGGAAAGTATAGCATCAAAGATTAGAATGATAATGATACAAATAAAGCTGCTACTATGAAGTCTATGACATTTAAACATATTTAATATATAGGTAACTCGTCATCAGAATACAGTATATTAGTAAAGCTTTCTTTATTTTTATGAACAGGACAGGGAATGACAGGTGTTCATCAAAAGGAGATTACAGACCTCAAAACCAGCTTAACGACGCATGAAAACCGACTGAGCACATTATTTAGTACTGTCAACGAAATTCAAGTGGAACATTCCGCACTTAAAAGTAAAGTCAACCAATTGATCGAGAAAAATGAGAACGAAGAGAGAAGAAACGAACTGATCAACAACTTAAAATCCGAACTGCTTCTCCAGTTAAACGCAGACTTTGAAACTAAATGCGGCGACAGAGTCAACGCTCTTCAAAAGAAATTTGAAGAAACCGCAGCGTTGATGATAAAAGGTTACAAGAACCAGAAGACGCACATGTCTGATCAAATGAATAACCTTTCCCAGTCGGTGATCTCCGACATAAACAAGCTGAGTACGAGGATGGACCAGGCAGATGCGAAGGATGGTGGAGCGAACAAGCTAGATGACTTTTCGAAAGCGATTGCAGAGATGAAAACGAAGACTGATAAGTGCTGCATAGGTATGTAGGGTTATTATTGAATAGTTTAAGAACCATCATATACTTAAAAAAATTGACCGTAGACATGTATAGACACTGTACATAATATACCCAAACATTCTTTCACATTCAAGAAACCATTGTGTATGCAAGACTTATTTATTTAATAGGATTTATTTGAAATAGCTACACAAGGTTGATCATAATTTCATCCGATTTAAATCTTCCTGAAGGATCCCGTTGATTAGGACGCGGCTACTCAGCAGCCCAAGTAGGTTCAACTATTCCAGAATATAACGCTGAGCCAATACTTCAAAACATTGACAGTTTATATCAAATCCATCCATGTTTGAAGAAAACACACAAAAGGACCATGGGATCAAAGTTGATCACTTGAGACCTGTAATAACTGAACTATTACGAAAAGGGAAGGTGGAGTTAAGAAGAAGAAAAGTAATTTATGGAACTCGAATAATAAAATGTTAGGCTTTTTATAATGACAAACGTTTGATAGTGGAAAATATTTCATGAACATATAATCATCATCATCATCATCAGCATCATCATCATCAAAAACAGCAACAACAACACAAATAACAATAACATTATTATCATCGTCAT